>RJWT010038090.1:0-13290 GCA_004365215.1 Cuniculus paca
CTTCTTTAGATGTGCTTAGCATTTCTTTCATTACATTTATCATCTCTTGTTTTACCTGGGAAATCATTTCTAACCTCAGTTCCTTTAAAGTTTCATAGAGTTGTTTCTTTACTTCAGTTGCTATCATTTCTGAAGTTTCAGGTGTGTGGCTCATATTTTCTTCTGTGTCCGTGTCTCTTTGGCTTGTTTGGGAAGGACTATAGGTGCAAGATTGCATTTTGCTCTTTCGTTTTCTCATTTTCCTGTATTCCATTGTGGGAGGTGAATCCAATGTGCACAGTTGAGGTGCCAAGGCTAGGTGTAACTCACAATGCACACCTTCAGCTCCAGTCAAGACTACCTGTGGCTGTTCTGTTGCTGGGTGGTGTCTGGGTGAAGCCCAGGTTGGATGCCAGGGAAGCTCCAAACTTCCCAGGCCAATCGGGGCTGGGTGCAGACTCCTACCTGTCTGTTGGCAAGGTCCCTAGCTGCACAGCCAGATGGAATTTGCTGTGCACACTCCCAGCTCAAGTTAGGCCCAGAGAAGCAGCTGTCAGACTGCTCCAGGTGAATGGGTGAGGTCCAGGCAGGACCCCAGAGACGCCCTGAATGTCCTGGGCCAATGGGGGATGGACACAAACCCCCAACTGTCTCCTGGGGAAGTCCCAAGCTGAAAGGCTAGGTAGAATTCACTGGCCATGCCCCCAACCCAAGTCAGGCCCAGAGCAGCCACCACTGGGCTGATCCAGGTGAACAGGCAGAGCGCAGGCAGGACCCCAGGGACACCCCAAACGTTCGTGGCCGAAGGGGGATGGATGCAGATTTCTATGGGTCTGGTCACCCCGTCCCAAGCTGCACAGCTAGGTGGAATTCATTGCGCTCACCTCCAAGTCAAGCCGGGTCCATAGCAGCCGCCACTGGGTCACCCCTGGGCAAACAGGTGGGGCACAGGTAGGACCACAGTGACGCCCTGAATGTCTGTGGCCTATTGGGGATGGACACAAATTCCTACTGGTCTCCTGGCGAAGTCCCAAGCCACACGGCCAGGCGGAACTCGCTGGTCGCACACTCAAATCAAGCCAGGCTGCTCCAGGTGAACGGGTGGAGTGCAGGCAGGACCCCAGGGAAGCTCTGAATGTCCTGGGTGGATGGGGGGTGGGCACAGATTTCTATGGGTCTGGTTGCCCGGTCCCAAGCTGCACAGCTAGGTGGAATCCACTGTGCTCACCTCCAACTCAAGCTGGGCCCAGAGCAGCTGCCCCATGCTGCTCCTGGTGAGCGGGCGGGGTGCAGACAGGACCCCAGGGATGCCCCAAACGTCCGAGGGCAATGGGGAATGGACACAAACTCCCACTGGTCTCCTGGTGAAGTCCCAAGACGCACGCCCGGTGGAACTCGCCTCCCCACTATTGAAGAATAGAACGGTCACCTACTCATTCAGGGAATACAACCTTTCTCTTTTTAAAATGTATTTTAAACTTTTTTCAAAGCAATGTTACTAATATATCTGTGTGACGTTCCTAAATAAAAACACCTTATTCAAAAGACAGACTTCCCTTCAGAAAAGATTATTTTCCTTCTTTGCATTTTGTTATCTTTCAAAATAGGCATGTGCATAAATTTGCATAAAAGAGAAGTTTAAATTCTGAAGTACATTTATTCATGTGTACTTAATGAGTGAAACACTGATCTGATTCACCATATGAGTATTTAGTTTAAAAAAATTATAAATATTTAAATTTCATGCTTCTTGCAAGTTATCATGGAAAAAGACTTAAGTAGATAGTAATTTTTAACAATAGCATCCGTAAAAACATAAAGTTGCAAGAAAGTAGCTGGCCTTATCTGAACTATGTCTAAACTGCAGTTTATTAGATAGTAAATACTCTTAATTTAAATATTTATACCAGGGTTTATGTTTGCACCTTGACCTTAGCTAAGGCCCCACGGGACTAAAAGGAATCCGAGAAAATATTTAGAGTTCTTGAATTTACAGAGAGTAATGCACTAGAGCTGACATCTGTTTCTGTTTCCAAGAATCTTCAGTATGTACTCATTTTCATAGAAATTTCAGACTTGAAGGTTAGATATTTTGTGATAATGAAATGACTAATTGCAAAAAAATTAAACTAAAAGAGAGCTTTTTCAGCCTCTTACTTTTTTGTTTGTTATTTTTATTTTTTGTTATTTAATTTACACAGATTCTCTGTTAAGTAGTATATTATACAACACTTTAAAAGTGTAAAGAACAGGCTGTGTGCCAAATTTGGCTAACTACAGAGTAGTCTGTCCCTTCTTCCCTGTAGAACACTGATAAAGCAGAAAGATTTCAAGACAGTAAAGTCGATTTAAGAAATATAAACAACTAAGTGCCATAAAGTTCTTTGAATTCCAAGACTGATACTTGACAGAAAGAATAGAAGTTCATGCTTCCTTGTCAGAGAATGCTGAGAAGATTAAGATTCCAGAAGAATACTAAAAAGATGTCTTGAGGAATATGGAGGATAGAATATGAAAGATAATGACAACATCAAAAAGAAGTCTAAACTCTCTCTTGGAGACTGTGGATAAGTATAGCATTGGTGTCATCAGTTCAGGTACCAGGAGCTAGAATAGATGTGTATTTATCAGTCTAAAATTCCTGACACATTAACCACAAACTAAGGAGTACGGAACTTTTAATGAAAAAAAAAAAAAAGGAGTTACACAGCATTGAATTTGTTAAAAAACATTCTTCACCAGAAAGGAAGTAGATGTGGACACTGTTTAAAACTCTGCTTTCATATTGACTCCTCCTGTATTTCACATTAACACCTCACCCATGTAGTTTAAGGATGATGTCTTAGTTGCTTTCTTCATCACTGAGACACAATACCTGTCACATACATGAGTTAATGGAGTTTAATTTTGGCTCATGTTTCACTCCGTACCTACTAGGTTGTTATGAGAAATGTATTTAAGTCATTTGGTTTTGAGCAAATACCATAAATTGTACTTACTCAAACTGACAGCCATTGCACCAGGTTATGCAATGTTATGGAATTACTTTGTATATTTTGTTGTTGACTGAAATGTGGCCATGGGCATACAACTATATAAAGTTAAAAATTACAGTTTGTTTTTTGAGATATGCCTGTACAGTACCGAAAATTCCCTACAATTCTCCTGATATTTGATTATCATACTCTTGTTTTTCTTCCTAAATTGATTTGTTCTTTATTATTTACCTTTTATTATTTACCTACTTATAATTTATGGACATATTTACCTGATTTATTTTAAAATTTTTAGTTGAAGTTTTAGGGAAAATGCATTGTAAAATATGTACGCTTCATTTTCATTCTGAGAAAAATGGATTAGAAGTATTTTGTTCCTAGGTGTCTCATTTTCGAAGGTGAGGACTTTTTCTTTTCCCTCTCACAGTATGCACTATGTAAGATAGTTGCTTAGTAAGTCTCATTATTTTGAACAAATGTTAATGTGTGCACTGGGTGAATTGTTTCTTCAACTACATATAATTTCAAGGGATAAAACATGGGTCAGTAATTAAATTATGCCTTTAGAAATTATTCTTCAGAAATATTTGTTACTATTTCAAAGAAATATTTGTAATAGTTTATCTAAAGGAAAAGATTTCACAAAATTTACAGTGTATTTAAATTAAATCAAAGGCATGTAAAAATTTTAGTAAATTTTATTAGCTCACTAAGTTTATGCTATTTTCATATGCCATTAGATGTATAAATCAATGCGAAAGCTCACAACTTTTTTAAAAGTGATGTTTGTTATAATACTAAGAAAATGGTTAGTTTAATAAATGGATAAATTGGAGAAAATTTTTTTTGGTCAAAATATTATCAAAATATGTCATTGGCTTTTAATTTATAAGTGTGTGGACAAATGACAAGAAAATTATATTGAGAAAAATAATTCACGTGTTGCAAACGGATGCACTTTGAAGTATAATCCCTGAAGGTTCATCATTCCATGGGAAGAAAAAAGTGAATCATAGCCTGGCATGATGGCTCACGCCTGTAATCCCAGCACTTGGGAGGCTGAGAAAGGTGGATCGTTGTGAGTTCAAGACCAGCCTGGGCTACAGAGTGAGCTCAAGGCCAGCCTGAACGGCCTAGTGAGACCCTGTCTCAAAAACACCAGGGCCGGGGAACTAGCCCAGCGGCCTAAGCGCCTGCCTGGCAAGGTCGTGAGTTCAATCCCCAGTGCCGCAAAAAAAAAAAAAAGTGAATCATTAACTTCATTAAAGTGGCACATTATTAATGTGCCAGAATATGTTCTGACATTTATTTAATAGAATATGCCAAGTATTATTAAATAAATGTTTTCAAAGAATCATTCTTTGTACATAATGTGTAGTCTACATGTTAGTTAACCATGTAGACAAAAGTGAGCATTGTGCATATTCCAAAAATAAAGTATATGGCATGATTTTGTCCAAACACTCAGGAAAAAATCTAGAAGTGGTTAGAAATAATTACTCTGTTTTGTAGGAATGTTCTTTCAATTCACATTAATGAAATCTTGTTTTGTTTCAAAGTTGTGTACTGTTGCTTATACTTCTTGGATATGTCTCTCACTAAATTCTTAGTTATTCTCACCACTGAATTCTAAGGCCAAATAGTCTCCATTTTATTTTAGGTAGCAGAAGATTATATAAAATCTTGTATTTATGGCTCAGAACCAGTCTATGGACATTTTCATGTCTTATTAGAGTAAAATCCAATTAACAGAGTGGACCAAAGTACAGTTAAACTACTGCAGTCATAGCTTGGTACAACATTGTTTTGAAATTCTGAATTTGGTACTTGATATATTTGACCTGAAAATTTTGACTCAGTACTCATAGTTTGTTTTTAGCATCCAAGCTAGAATTTGTCTGTCTTTATGAATAACTACACTTTCCAGTCAAAGCAATTTTCTTAATATTCAATGTTTTTGATGCTCATGACCTCCGCAAACAAACTATGAGTACTGAGGTACCACTGTACAGGGAGATATTGTTTACGCTTAACATTTCATACCTGGCGGAGGAATTATTGTGGAGAGGCAGTCTCTTTTAAGATACATTTTATTACTACAAATAAATCTAGATGACAGGTTCAATTTAAAATGGATGCTCTTTCTAAACTTTTATGACCCCTTCATGGGTCAGCCATTTCAAATGATTGAAAATTAGTTTTCAAAATGGTCAGTACCATGATTGTAGTGATGCTTACTATTTTCTGTTTCTTAAGACATGAAATACAGTATCATCTTCTAATGAGAAAACTAATGTAGTGGTGACATATATTGACTGACTTTCTTAAATAATAACTCCACATCCAAAGGATCAGAGAGAAAGAAAATACATGTCAACCAGTAAATGCCTAAGAGACAATTTACTGAGTAGAACAATATTCTCATTGCTAACTCCACTTGCTAGAATTTCACTGAACAGCATGAATGGTGGTGAGGAGGCTATGGGATGGCAACACATGCTCAAATCACATTGATAGAGAGCAAACAACCCCAAATTAGTATTACAAACAAATGCAGTATGCACATAGAATCTGGGCTCAGGCATTCAGTCATAGTAAATGGGATGCTTGTTTCTGCTACACGTGTTTAGGGGCTCTGCTAACACATTTCAATTGTTTGGAGATGATGGGAACATTTGGGGATTGAATTATCTGGACAATTTTTCACTCAAATGTTTGGTAAACAGGTTACAATGATAAGAAAGCTAATCTCAGCTGGGTCTGTCAACCAGCCTGCTCTCACATTGCCTCTGTGTGTGGCTTGGACTGCTTTCGTTATGTCAGTTTATTTTTGAAAGTAAGCATTCTCAAAGTAAATGCCCCCAAGAATCAAGAACACTGTAAAATTTGATGAGCTGGCCTCACAAGTCACATAGTGACCTCCTTACTGAAATGGTCAAAGCAGGCACTAGCCTTCCACATTTAAAGGAGAAAATATACCTCTGCCTCTCATTAGGAGTGCGTTCAGATTTATGGCTTTGGTTTTTTTTTCCCCCTAAACTAGTCCAGAATATTGACGATAGTTGAGACAAAAAGGATTAGAACCTAATTAAAACAGATCCCTGAAGCTGGGCACAGTGAAGCATGCCTGTAATCTCAGCAATGGGGAAGAGTGAACAGGAGGAAAACAAACTGGATTACTGCCTGGGGCAACTTATCAAAACACTGTCTCAGAAAAATAAACAGATAGATGATAGATAAATAGATAGATAAGAGAATCGTAAGGTAGCTCAGTGACACAGTGTCCCTGTGTTCAATGCCCAGTAACACACAACACACACACACACACACACTACCATAAACAAACAAACAATAATGACATCTAAGGTAATTGACTAGCAGTGTGTAGAGAGAAATTTGGCTTAGCTGGGTAGACTGATGAAAATAGTACAAGATAAAAATCAGAAAGCGGAGTAGGTTAAAAGTAGAATACAAAAATTTAAACTTGACATAAATTATGCAAATAAAATAATAGATAAGCAAGATGCAGATGAAATCTGGAAAGAAATATATAGATGGATAGAACAAGTGTACTTAGGAAACAGGGCCTAGATAAACTATTCCAGAAGTGAATATGTGTTAATGATATGTATATATACTTATATATGTATATGTAGCTCAGGGTTGGTATTCTTTTACTTTAAATCAAAGTAGGCAATCAATGATATTGACATCACAGTTGTGGAAATATATATATATATATATGTATAAAATATGTGATGCAGATAAACGGATGCAATTGCTAAATTACTGGGATGAATGTAATATAGAAATAGGAGGATATTGCTCAAATATGAAATAGCAATGATAAATTCATGGGTGGATGTTTGGTATTTATTACTTAGGGAGAATTGAAAATATTTTCAATTGAACAAAATCAGAAAATTTTTGTTAATAGGACTACTGTAAGTGTTATATTTAAGGAAATTCTGAAGGCTCAGATGAAAGATACTTGAAAGCAACTTAAATTCACATAAAAAATTAAAAAACAATAAAGGCAATTATATAATAGACAGTATAAAATCTTTATAATGATTACTTCCTTAGCCCATCTGTTACAAAGAAAAACTGCTTAAAAAGTGGTAATAAAACTCTGTTGATAGGCTTATAGCATATAAAGATGAATTTATGATTATAATACAGTTTGCATGGTAATAAAAAAGGAAACTATACTGGAATAAAATATTTGTCTACATGGAAATTAAATTGCTATTAATCCCAATTATACTTTATTAATGTACAGTTCTGTTAAAACATAAATTTTATTATATATATTTGAGGTATATAATATGTTGTGATTGGATACAGTCACATAGTTAATGGTTAATATAGTGAACCAAATAAATATAACTATCATCTCACATTACTTTTATGTGAAAAGAGTTTAAAATCTACTTGTTTAACAAAATTCCCAGCACAATTTTATTTTATTTATTTATTTTTTTGCGGCACCAGGGATTGAACTTACGACCTTGCGCTTGCCAGGCAGGCACTCAGGCCTCTGAGCTAGATCCCTGGCGCTTGTCTTTTTGAGACAGGGTCTCACTATGCCGTTCAGGCTGACCTTGAGCTCACTTTGTAGCCCAGGCTGGTCTCAAACTCACAATGATCCGCCTGTCTCAGCCTCCCGAGTGCTGGGATTACAGGCGTGAGCCACCACACCCGGCTCATAATTTTATTAACTATAGAACTTATGCTGTATATTTGGCTCTCTAGCTTTGTTCAAACTATATATCTACTTTTTGGTATCCATTGAAATATTTCCACTTTTTTTTCTCATCACTTCAGCCCACGGCAATCATTGCTATATTCTCTATCTCTGTGTACTTTGCCTTCTTCTCAAGATTCCACGTAGAAGTGAGATGATGCAGTATTTATCTCTCTGTGGCTAGCTTATTTCACATAGATATCATCCTCCAAGTCTATTAGCCACAGCACTGGCACCACTTCAAGTGAGAAAGGGTTTTCCACAGACCCAGAGCCTGTGGAGTAGGCGGTAATTTCAACACTGGAGTCATCAGGGCATAGTGACAACTCGGGCACCAAGAGAGAGCGCTCCACTTGGTGATTAATCTGGAGTGGTAAGACAAAGCAATGGCTCAGGCATTCCGAAGTTGAGTTTAGGGGCAGAAAGGTTCAGGAATGGAGAAACACAGTTGTGGCTTGGGCTGTGGGTTATGAGCATTAGTGGTGTAACAAATCCACTCTGCACAGGAAGGGGGATCCCTAAAGCTCAGACTCAAAAGTGAATCTAGATCATAGAGGCAAGGTGCTGCAATTTTTTGGCCCAGAAGGTGGAGTGACACAGATCAGCCAAACCTTTCTTTTTTTCTTTGTTGAACAGAGCACCAATGTAGCACAAGCACTGGGATGATGGAGGCAGGGTGGGGCCATGGACCAACTTAGGCTCCAGGTTCCAAGGAGTCAAATACCATATACTGCTAAAATTCTGGGGTTGCAGATGTTTCCCTGGGCTGAATTTCCAAATTGGATGAGGTATAGGACACCAAGTTAGTTCACACACGAGGACATGACAGCTCCTCTGGCTCTGGTCTCCAATAGGCCAATGTTCCTGGGCTGGGAGGGGCTGGTACACACTGCATATGCTTTTTTTTTTTTCTCTGCTGCTTTTTCAACTGCTCCCTTGGACCAAAGCTCCAATTCTTAGAAGAGTGGGACATTGAGTTTGCTAAGGAGCACAGGGGTGATGGTTATTTACTGGGCCTAAGCTCCACACAGCCAGGAACACAGTAAGAAATGTCTGGAATGGGGAAGATGTAGTTCCTCCCAGGTAGCTTGTTCCCCGAGGGGAGGTAGCTGATGATCTCAGCTGAGAAACAGTCCATTGCTAAGTATGTAATCATGGTATAATGAATGCAGGGATTCAGGATGGAAAGATGCAGTGGCTTCTTGCACCCAGCTCTGACTTCGAGAGGAGTCAGCACCGTTGCTGCTTGTCTCCTGGGTGAGAGCGCAAGGTGAGCGCCTTCCCTGGAGCAATGCAGCAGTGTGAACTCTAAGCAGTCCCTTACACTGGTCACAAGACTTGTGGGGACAAGAGGATTCTTCAGTAGCAAAGCTGGCAGATGCCTGAGCAAATGATGGGGACCAGCTGGCACCTCCCGCTGATCTTTATCAGGCAGGGAGAAGTCCTTCCTATTGGGTCTGGATGGATGGAAAAATGGGAGTGGCTCTTTATTCCTCCACCCTGAGTTTCATGCTTCACTGCTCCTGGCTGTACTCCACACTCTCTTTGAGTTACTCTGATTAAAACATAACAGTACACTTATGTCCTTGTTCACTTGGTCCTTTTTTGTGGGAAGGATGAGTGACAGTTACCTCTGGATGGAATTTTGCCCACATCACTTTCAGGTGCAATGTTAATTTTAATTTCAGAACAATCACTAGCAAAAGAATTTTTAAATATTATAGTAAAACGATAAAATGATATACTGTATAATATTTAACTCAAAAGAAAGCAGTATAGAAGAATATATGAAAACAATATGACATTGAAAAGCAACAGCAAAATAACAAATACAAATTCTACTTTAATGAATAATTATATTGATGCACACTGACCTAACCCCAGAAATATTTTTTGGAATGGAATTTTAAAAATATGTGACCCATATGTTGTCTTTAAGATACATGATTCTTTCTGACACACAAGTTGAAAGTAAAAGGCTAAAAAATTACATAAATCAAAATGTAAATAAAAAAGAAGGAAAAGTGTAAGCAAGGGAAAAAGGAAGGAGGAGGAAAGAAAAGAAAAAATGAAGGAAAGAAAGAAGGAATGGAAGGAAGGAGGAAAAGAAAAAACAAAAAAGCCTAGAACATTTACACTAATATCAGACAAAATAACCATTAATGGAAAACCTGTTAATAATGTTACACCAAAACTTTTGAAACCAAATGATCTCTAAATACAGTATTTATTGACTCTTATAGCAAACATAAAAACCATATTCTAGGACAAGTGGAAAAATGCCCACTCAGTCCAGAGCTGAGTATTTCACATTTGTGAAAGAAAAGAATAAATTGTTTACATGGAACTGATATTGGGTATAGGTAACAGAGGTAGGGTAAGTCAAACAGGAAAGCCTTGGGAAATGAGGAGCACTCAATAAGGAGAAATACTCACTGCTTTTGGATTGACTGAGAAATTTATATGTAAACAGGATACCATGGACCTATGTGATAAACCATGATAGAATTTAGGTCAAAGTTTCAGTAAAACTTTAGGCATGTGTTCGTTTTGCATGCAAATTACCTGATTCATTTCCCTTACACCACTCTTAACTTTTGTAATTAAATTTAGAATATCTGAGATACACTAAATCACTAGAGATTCTTTTTGTCGCTAGAGATAAAAAAGGACATTTTTATAATGTTAAAATTATCAATGTACCAGGAAGAAAACCATTATAAATGCATTCACCTAGTAACCAAGATATGAAATATATGAAGAGGAACTTACATGAAAGGAAAAATAGACAACTATAGACAATTGATAAGAGTTGGCAACATCTCATTTTGAAAAACTAATTGAGATTTCAAGAAAATTCAAACCTTTAAAAACAGTATTAATTAGCTACAGGCAACAAACTAATATCCATCATTCCTCCCAATGACAAGAGATTCATCTTTCTTCCCACTGCATATGACATTCTTCAGGAGAGACCATAAGTTAGTCCTTAAGAAAGCCTCAATTAAAAATAAAAACATCAAGATGGTACAATCTATGTTAATTAACCAAAATGACTATCACAATGACAGGAAAATGGAAAATTACAAAAACGTGAGTAGAGAAACAGATGAATTTCACCAAGCAACTGAAAAATATAACCTCAATTCTTGAAAATAACCCAATACAAGCACAACACTTGAAAACAATCATCTAGGAATTCTAAAATTAAAATACATAAAAAGCAATGCTAAGGATTCAATAGAGACTAATTAGTGGTTTAATATAGGAAAACAAATTCCAGATTGAAGTGCAGAAAAACAAAAGGATTAGAAAATACCGAAGAGATAATATGGTGAGAAAACATTTCATTGTAGGAAGAGGAGACTAAAGGAAATGCAGTAGAAACAATAGTTCAAAGGAAAATGACGAGCATTTCTTCTAACCAATAAAAGGTAACAGTCTATAGATTTAAGAAGCCAAGTGGTAAATAAACAAAGTCACATCCAAACATAACATTTGTAGTTGAATCTTAAAACAGACAACATTTTAGTTAACGATTAGCAAGTGTTAGGCTCAGTGCAAAATCAAATAAGACAGAAATAAAATGATATTTTAATATACAAATAGAAATAATAAAAATTCTCGATTAAGCCAAAATTATTAAAGAATGAATGCAAAAAAGTGATATCCAAATAGACATTAAGTTCAATTATCCTCACATCTGTCATAAAAGAAATATATAAGGACTTTCTCTAAGAAGAAGTATAAAAATTGTGAGTTGGAAGATGCAGGAATCAAAAAGTGATAGAAAAGTATATGAATAAATCTAAGTGAACATTGATTGCATAACTATAATATGAACATATTCTAAGATCTTAAAATATTTAGAAATAAAATATAACAAGTATATAAATAGAAGGGAAACACAAATTGAAAAAATCTCTGATGTACTCAATTATTTCAGTTCTTGTATACTAGAGCATGAAGATCTAACTCCTCCTCCAATCATCAAAATAACCTGAAGTAGTCTGATTTACCTGTGCATTTTTCTCCCACCTTGTCCTTCCCATTATTTTCCACATTTCTTTGCTGTTCTTGTTGAAGAGCTTCTTTCAACACATCTCAAAGTGATGAATCCTCATCTTAGGATTTGTATGTCTAAAAATTTGCCTAAAGCGGTTTTCAGTTTATGCTAAACAGTTAGCTATTCTAAGGTCCTTAGAAATGCTTGTAAAGAAGTCAAAGATCCAATTAACTATTTGATAAGTCATGCTTTCATGTATAGTGTTTAGTCTAGTGACCAATTAAGATCAAAAGAATACAAAACTTTGAAACTAACAAGTAATACATTGAATAAAATAATCAATCTAAACAAATGCACCAAAGGAGAAGAACAGAAGCAGAAATCAGTAAGGATAAATAAGGTTATTACAAGGTGCTAAATTTAAAATCAAATACATCTCTGGATATATTATGAATCTCATAAATGTAATGTTAAGCAAATGGAACCAACCACACTGAAATTATTCCTCTCTGTTCAATTCATATTCAATTCGAAAATCAGGTATATTCAAATCATAGTGTTTAGGGATTTATTCTTAGGTAACAAAACTCCAGCATAGCAGAGTGGGAAAAATTACTTCCTTAAATGAGGAAGAAATGTCAGCACAGTGACTGGCATGACCAGGGAGGAAAATATTTGTGACTTGGGTGAGGCATTAGATGACAGATAGTTAAATTTATGGGTCAGCTCAGGCAGCCTATCATGTTCGTTTGTTTCATCAAACAACTAGTTGTTTTGCCTGAACTCTTATGGTAGCAGTACTCTGTAGAAGTGATTAACATAGTTTTACTTAGGTAAAGCAGATTCCCATAATCTGAGTGGGCTTCATTCACATTCAATCATTTGAAAGTCTTAAAAGCAAAAAAGAAGTTTCCTGGATAAAAGGGATTTTACTTTAAGACTGTAACATAGAAATCCTGCCCAAGTGTCCAGTTTACTTGCATGTCTTTTGGATTTGATTGAAGACTGGACCATCAACGCTTACCTGAATGTTCAACCTACAGGCTAACCACAAAACACTCAAATTTAACAACCCCCACAGTCACGTGACCCAATCTCTTAAAATAATATTTCCACATATGTGTTTGCATGTATATTTGAAAAATTCTTATAAACATTATATATGTATAATATACGTTATATATACTCTCTGTGCAAACTCTCCTATTGGACTGGTCACATTTCAGCTTATGGTACATCTCATTTTTTCTGTTCCTCTAATGAATACTGTTATAGAGGACTTCTATCTTACTGGCTATGTATTTTTTCTGTATCTGTATGATGGTTAAATGGTTATTAATTTTTTATTATTTTACTATCTTTTCATTTATGCTGTATGTGCTTTTCATTATCTTATGTTACAAGAGAAAGTGAAAAAATTAAGGGAAAAGAACTGTGTGTGGGAGCCTTTATCAGAGACTATTAGATTTGAATTTCTGTGAGAGAGTGACTAATTTGCATGTAAATTTTATATCTTGTTCACATTCAAAGTTTAAGGCACTGTCAGAGACCTGTGGGGAAAA
>RJWT010038091.1:0-12925 GCA_004365215.1 Cuniculus paca
AAAAAGAATCTAGGATGTTATGGATTAAGAACTGGTAGTCAACTTGGCACCAGCTGAATTAAATAGGCATGGTGCTGCATTTAGACAATTCACCTGAGGAAGGTTGCCAGCATAAAAAGAGACGTGGAGAGGAAGAGCAGGGGCGTTGTGGGTTCTCCTAAGTGCTGTTGTTTGGAGCTGGTGGTTCTCCTGGAGGAGCTTGTCAGGCTGGCTCCCCAATATGACTTTGGCTATTACCATCGGAGGAGCTCGGGACCTTGGTGAGAGTGGCTGCGGTTCACTCTGGGGAGCTCTGGTCTTTGTGTTGAGCATCGCTTCCTGGCTCCGCAGAGGAAGATGGTTGCTGTTCAAACTCCAGGAGAAGTTGTCACGCTGGCTTCCTGGCATGTACTTGACTGTTCTCATTGTCGGAGGAGCGCAGGACCTCATCGCTGAGGATGGCTGTGGTACTTTTCAGGGAGCCCTTGTTCTTATTTGAGCATTGCTTCTTGGTTCCACTGTAGAACCCTCAACCTACTGGCACAGACCCTTCATCCTGCTGGCTTAGACTTTCTAGCTTCCACTGCTGGTCTATGGGCCTTTCCAGTATAGACTTTGGTGTTCTTATGGTTAATACATTGTGTCAACTTGAGAAATTTAGAAGTTTAACTGAGAGACTCAGCAGGAAGCCAGGGTTCTTACTTTGTAAATATCCTCATCCTGTGCAAAGGAGGGCAAGGACATTTTGTGAGTGTTACACCCACCCTGAAGGTGGGTGGGTGCTGAGTACAATTTAAGGGTAGAAAAGAGACTTGGGTTTGCTCTTTTGCTCTGGCTGCTGCCTTGAAGTGTTGCCCCAGTGCCATGCCAACCTGCTTTGGAGCCAGCTGATTATGGACTGAAATCACCAAGAACTGTAAGCTAAATAAACCTTTCCTTGCTTCACTTTGGGTGTCAGGTGTTTTGCCCCAGCAATGAGAAAAGTAACCAAGACTGGTTTTGTGGATAGATTTCCTGCACTTTCTTGTGTTTATCACTGGGTAACCACCATAAATAATATTATAAATTCTGTGTCCTGATTTTAATCTTTTTCCCTGTGACCCCTGACTATAACATAGGACTATCAAGAGGGTGTGATAAAGCTTGAGCAACCCAAACTTCTCAATATACATCTTTAGCTATGATAAAAAATTAATATGCTGAGCAGTAAGAGTCAGTTCCTAAATTCTCTGTTCCCTTCACTCCTGGTATCAACGTCTATGAAGATAACTGAGATAACTTACTATAACACTCAAGGTTCACATATTCAGATAAAACTGTTTCCCAAATCAAATTCCATAGAGAAATTATTACATAAATATTTCTGATAAATAAGAAAAACAGAGGCAATAATAGGAATTTTTTCACAATTGATGACTTATAGATTTACAATTTCATGATTTCAGTTCTTAAATCACAAAATGTCAATAGTTATAGTAAAGGTTTGTACGTTAATTAACATTACAGATATCTTCAAAAGTTACTCAAAAGGTTATCAAAACCAAGGTTTTACTGGGGAATTAAAATCTGCCTTTTGTATGCACCTTAACCTTTTACAGAGTTATTTCCTTCTGTTTTTCTAATATATCTGTTAAAATGTTCTTATATGGTTGTATTAGTTTGCTGGAAACGGGAATTCAAATAGCAGCTTTAAAATTAAAACTGTTATTGGTGTTTGTATTGTTTATCCCTAACAGACCTGATAGCTGGAGCTGGGTCAATTCCTAAAACCTTTCAGCTATTCACTAAGCATGCTGACAGCCCCATTCTAACCTTCCTTCTCTAAACTAAGCGACTTTCTTGTGCAATTTGCACATGTGTAAAGATTTAACAGATAGGATTACCACAGAGCAGAGAAAAAATTCTGATTCTTTCCCCCTCTTTTTTTTCTCATGAAAAGGGCATTTGACACCAAAGTAGTAGGAAAAATCACCGAATAAAATGTATGGTCTTATTAAATTGAATTAATTTGGATTAATAAAATGCTCACTAATTTGTTTTTCTTAGTTTTCATTTTTGCCAGCCCCATATAATCATCACTGACTAGCACCAACTGATATTTATTGAAGGTATGATGATATCCCCAATGATCAAAGAGATGCTGTTTCTTTAGTGATAGTAACTGTACCTTACACACACATTTTCTTCTTCTTAACTAGTGAAAGTTACTGTCCCTTACAAACACATTTTTTTCTCCTTCTCCTTTTCCTTCTCCTTCTTCTTCTCCTCCTCCTTCCTCTTCCTCTTGTCCTCCTCCTCCTCTTTCTTCCTCTTCCTCCTCCTCTGCCTCGTCGTTCTCCTTTTCCTCCTCCTCCTTTTTTTGTATTCAATATCAGTGCTTTGTATTCAGTATCAGTATTTTTGTATTCAGTATCAGTGCTTTTGGGCCTAGAAAGTATTTTATTATAATCACTCACTAACATCTTGCTTCTTGGTTAGTAACAGAAATAGTAAGAATTTTGGTGACCTTTCAAATTCACTCATTCAGTACTCCCATTTTGTAGACATAATAGTCTGCTTTCTCACTGTTGGGACAATACCCAACACCCACAACTTGCCGAAGAGGTTTAATTTGGCTTGCAGTTCAGGAGATTCAGTCCATGGCTAGTTGTTTCCAATGCAGAAACATATGGAAGAAGGGCATGGGAAAGAAAAGCTGCTAACCTTAGCTGGGAAGCAGAGAGAAGAAAGGAGCCAGGGTGGAAGATATACCCTCCAAAGGTAGGCCTACAGTGACATACCTCTTCCAACCAGGGCTCACCTCTTAACAGTTCTGGTACAATACATTGATAAGTATAGTGCACCCATGATTCAATTTCCATGTCAAAGCTCTACCTCTAAATACACAAGATTTTGGGAGACATTCTAAACCACAACAGCAGTTAAGGAAGTCAAGGGCAAAGTGAGCCCAATTTCTAAATACCACACAACTCCTCACTGCTATAGGTGTCAGTTTGCAACTCTCTCTACTCTAAGGTAACCTTTCAAATTTTGGGGTCAACATTTCATTGTCTAATCAGTATCAGAGCATGCCCATATTATTCTAGTTAATATTTATTACAACTGTATGTTGTAGAAGTTAGCAGTCCCATTATACAGATGAGGAAAATAAAAGTATGTAACAAACTCAAACTGCTAGGAAGTTGTAGATTAGTCACTTAGTAAGACCTTCTCTAAGTTTAATGCTTTTTGTACTCCACCATACAATTAAGCAAGTATTTACTGAGTGGCTTCCATGAGCCCAGAATACTGATTAGTGCTATAGGGAAAATAAAGAAATTTTACTTGAAATCCACATGAAATTAAGAAAATATGGTAGTTGTGAAAAAGCAAGATTAATATTTAGAGGCAGGACCTATTCGTGTTTTTGCCTTTCTGTTTTCTCTGGAAACATCTGATTTTTGTCAGCCCAATTTCCAAGCTTATGACAGAAACGAGAAAATAGGGAAAGACATGGCTTGATCAACTAGGAGAAGGCAGTTGGAAACAAAGAACAAAAGGAGGGAGGACTGGGATTTTGGAAAAGAGAAGATTGGTAGAAGTTTCACTTTAGCTTTGAAATGTAAGACTGTCAGAAGATTTTGGTAAAATATGGCTTTGGGTTAGAAATATCATCATTTTAGTGTTGTACAACAAACAGTTACATAGTTTGAAATTTTTTTATAATTTCTGGTATATTAGGATATGTTTATTTCATGTGACAGCAGAGAGACTGGAGACAAGTACCCCTGAGGGTCATATGGATTACATAGTAACTATAATCCTACTTGATTAGCACATTTTAACTTTTTAAAGATTATAAAAATGCTATCTTATAAAGTCCACCAAAGAAATTATTTAAAATTGTGGAAGCTGAGGCCTAAGAACATTTTGTTTTTGTCCAGGATTATGCAATTAACAAAGTAATAAGAACTATATTATAACTTCAGTTTTTAGAAGTCTAAATCCAATGTATTTCACTACCATGTAGAAAAATAGTATGTGAGATGATTAATAATATAAGAAAAGATGCTATTGAAGCCAGGTGAACCCATACCTGGCACAAACTAGTGTCTCCACAAATATTTGTTAAATGGTTGAATAAATAAGTGCTAAAATGTAGAGTGCACTAATGTACTGCAGCAGTTCACACAGGGACACAGAGACCCAGTGGACAGAAGCTGTCAGATAAGCAAAAGAGGCATCTCAAGCAAGGCAGTGGATGATGATAGGAGACATTTTTATGGAAGAAACAAGAGGTCACTGTGAAAGACAGGAGGTGTTTAGAAAATAAAGTTGTTAGTGGTAGAAGCCTATTACAAAGCTTTTGAAAGCCTGGCTGAGGATCTTAGATCTGGCATGAGAAGAAAAAGGGATCCGTTGAGCTTTACCTGCTCTTTTCTATTTATTAGTAGAGCGAGAAGGGAAGAAAATCTATTTTAGTAATTCTAATCCAGTGTGGTACATGTCTACGAATGCAGGGCAAGTCAGCTGGATACCATTCCAGACCCCTACTACACTAGTTCTGAACCCTCTGAATCCAGATCCCAATTCTGCATCATTTTTTCTCCATGGTTCTTTTGGCACTAACTCACAATATCTACTGTATTGTTGGACTAAATAGAATTTATGTCACATTTTTATATGCTTAGGGAAAGTCCTTAGTCTCTTTACCTTAGTGCCAACACCGCTCAAGTCTCATTTCTCCTTCAGGACAAAGATCTAGAATCATATTAACACTCATCCCTACCTGTGTTTTCTTGCCTCTTTTTTTGGGGGGGGTACATTTTCTCCTCTGTATATTACCCTTTGTATCTATACAATCAACCCCAGCTCAAAAGAAACTAGTAGTTTAATACTTCCTACCAGAAAGACTCTTGTAGCACTTTCTAGAAAATTAGCCTCCCCTCATTTAAAATTCACATTTCTTCAGAGGCCTAATCTCAAGTACATATCACCTGTCACAGAAACTGAGTTGATAAGCTAATAACTGTTACTAATGTATGGTAACTAGAAGAGGTAACTCATTAATGGGTTATGTAATCTTAGTGAACTGAAAGAATTCTGGCCAATAGGGTAAAACTAAACAAGGCAGCAGATTGTAAAATTAAGACCTCTCACTTGAGTTGGAATGATCTCTGAATTTGAATTCAAGGTTTTCCACTTTTTATTGATGGCATTTAGGGCAAGTTTCTAACCTTCTCAATGTCTCAAATTTTTATATGGAGATCAATTTTAATAACAGTTCTTCCTACGGTTTTATAAAGATTAAAACAAATATTGCATATAAAGCACATAGTAAGTTCTTCATAATTTTTATCTATTATCTTGAGTATTAAAAGTGGAAAAAGAGGAATAAAAATATGTGGACCTTTTGTCAGAAGAGTAACAGGTTTTAGGAGATAATTGGTGAGTTAAACAGAGGATAAGTAGTGATACAGAAGACCAAAGACAGAAAGAAGAGGACAGTGAAGCAACCAGGTCAAAATGTTAAAGTACACATTGGTGACTTGGCATCTTCTTTTCTGGGTAATTTTTGGTGGCTATGTTTATAATTTAAAATTTCTTAATATGCTTAAAATGCAAGAAAAATAGAGAGTGCTTCTTTGAGATGAAAGACAGTGTTCAAGAATTATAAAAAGGTATATGCAGAGATTTTTAATGTACAATAATCCCCATTATCTGCCATTTTACTTTCTGAAACATCAGTTCCCATAGTGCAAAAACATTAAGAACTCCATAAATAAACTCATAAATTTTAAATTATTCACTGTTTTGAGGAATGTGATGAGATCTCATACCATCCCATTCAGTCCTGCCCACAACACAAATCATTTCTTTGTTGTAAGATCAATTTCCCAGTGTTTCAGTGCTTATCTTAAAGAAACTTTTTGTTTTATTCTCTTTCAAATAAAAAAAATTTAAAGAGAAACTCTTATTTTACTTAACAATGACCCCAATGAGCAAGACCATGCTATTTTATTACAGTATCTTTTTACAATTGTTCTATTATTAGTTACTATTGATATCTTATTCTGCCTAATATATAATTTAAGCTTTATTTTTGATATATGTGTATAGAAGAAAATACAGTATCTGTATGATTCAGTTGTACCCACTGTTCCAGGTAGCTATCAGGGGTCTGTCGACTATAAATAAGAAAGGACTACTCCATGTAATTTAAATAACTATGAAATTAATAGTAAATCTAAATAAGGCCAAGACTTAAAACTTCCAGCTGTTAGACATTACTTTCCTAACTCCACGGATGGATCAGTAAGAAATTGAAATTCATTCTGCAACTTTGGAATTTGAAAACTGTTGTTTTGTAACAAATAACCACTTTGTGGCATAGAATAACATGAATTTATTATCTTAGTTTGGAGGTGAGGAGTCTGAAATAGTTTCTACTGAGCTAAAAGGTATCCACAGAACTTCAACACTGAGTTTTTGCCTCCCTCTTTCACATTTAAGCATTCTTGTGATTATATTGGATCCACTAAATCCAAGATAATATCTCCCTAATTCAAGTTCACCTTATTAGCTACCTTAATTCCATCCATAACCTTAATGAGTTTTTAACCTAATGTCATGTAACCTCATATAGTCTGGGATTCCAGGACTAAAATATGATCAGTTTTATATGATCATTATTCTTCCTACAATAGCATACAGACTGGATTCTACTTTAACTCTTTATGTTTAATAAAACTGAAATAGAATAGATCCAATATATGTGAATAATTATTACCGTGAATGGAGGTTACTTATGAAGTCTAGTTAGAGAGCAATTCTTCCTGCTTACTAACAATGTGGTGAAATTGATCAAACATTTATATACAATTTCCTCATTTAAATGAGAATCACCATACCTACCTCACATTGTTATTGTGAAAATTAAATAAATTAATGTATATAGTTAATGAATGCATCCAAATCAGAACAAAAGAAGTACAATAACTTCAGTTCATAAATGACATGATCTTATATGTGAAAAATCCTAAAGATTCCACAAAAAGTAAAACCTAATAAATCAGTAAGGTAGCGTTAGAAATCTCGATTTCTAACAAAAATCAGTTTCTGCAAAAATCAGTTGTATTTCTATCCACTAACTACAAATGATCTAAAATGTAAATTAAGAAAACAATCCCATAAACAGTAACATGAATAATAAAATGTTTAAAAATGAAGTTAACCAAGAAAGTGAACAATTTGTACACATAGAAGTATGAAATGAGTTCCAACTATGAAGACAGCCAGCATGTATTAATGGCTTAGAAGACTATTGTTAAAATGTCAATAATACTCAAAGGATCTATAGTCTCAATGCAATTCATATCAAATTACTATACTAAGGTCATTTTTATAGAAATCCCAAATTCATATGGCACCACAAAGGATGCTGAATAACACAGAAAATCCCTAGAAAGACAAGCAAATGTGGTTTTAAGAAAACTTATCAAGACACAGTAATCAAAATGCTATGACACTGGCATAAAGACACACCTATATATGAAAGGAACAGAGGAAAGTCCAGATACAAATCCACATATATTCATTTAAATAAGTCTAACAAAAGTGCCAAGCTTACACAGTAGGAAAAGTATAAGTTTCAAAAATTGTCCTGAGCAAACTAGAAAATCACATGGAGAAAAATGAAACTGGGTCTTTACCTTACACTATGAACAAAAATCAATTCAAAATGAATTAAAGATACAATTGTAAGACTTCAAACTATAAAATTCTTAGAAGAAATTGGAGAGGGAAAACTCCATATTATTGGTCTTTGCAATAATTTTGTGGCTATGATACTAAAAACATAGGCAAAGAAACTAAAATAGAAAAGATGAGATGACATCAAACTAAACATTTCTACACAACAAAAGACCAAAAACTAGAGTTAAAAAAATGATCTACAGAATGGGAGACAATATTTGCAAACCACATATGTGATAAGAGGTTGATTCCTCCATTACTCCAAAAAAAACACACATATTACAAATCATATAGGAAAAGATTCTTAACCTCACTAATCGTTAGAAATTCAAATCAAAACCACAATAAAGTATTACTTCACACCTGTTGGGATGGCCATTATCAAAAACGGAAAAATAAAATAACCAGTGTTGGCAAGGGCATAGAGTTGGAACAGATGTGCATTATTGACACGATTGTAAAACAGTGCAACAGTTATTGAAAACAGTAGAGTTTCCTAAAAAATATGAATAAATAAGCATTATCATATGATCCAGGAATCCCATTTCTAGGTATGTAGTGAAATCAGAATCTAGAAAAGATACTAACATTTTTATGCTCATTATAACATAAATTGTAATAACCAAGATATAGAAATAATCTAAATGTTCATAAAAAGATGAATGGATAAAGAAATTTGATATATATATATATCATAGAATATTCTTCAGTCACAAAAAAAGAAAATCCTGCTATATACACCAATCCTGCAATATCTGGAAGACATTACACTAAGTGACATAAATCAGTCACAGAAGGGCAAATACTGCCTTACATTAAGGCATCTACAGTAGTCAAAATCATAATAAGAGAAAGTAAAACGGTAATTATCAGGGACTGGAAAGAAGAGGAAACAAGGGAGTTGTTACTCGATGACTAACTTTCCAGTCATGCAAGATGAAAAAGTTCTAGAATTTTTCTGTATGACATTATGCTTATAGTTAATGATATTCTACTGTACATTTGAAATTTTTAGAGGAAGATTTCATGTTATGTATTTTATCACAATAATTAAAATATAAAATCCCAAAATGAGGAATCAATAAATTTTAGTCATTACAATTATTAACTAAATTTATGATCTAAATAATCTCTCAAAATTACAAATGATTTTATATACTTATCTGATGTAATGACTGTATCTATTCAGTCTTTCCATTTACTTGTTGGCACTTACTGATAATTTTTAAGAAATGAACAGTATACCACAGTAATAGAATAACAAAAATATCTTACAATTAACACTTTGCAATTTCACATTTGACTTATCTGATCCTTTGAAAAAATGGTTCCTTCTGTAAGCACATCGAGTCTCATTGAGAAAACAACAGTTTACATATAAAATCAGCCAAATACCATAGACACAATTTTTTTATTTTATTTTAAATAGGATAAAACAGAATAAAATCAATCAAAACAAACCAGTGTGAGTGATACAGGATTTTAAAACATTACAAAATCAACAATAGTTACCATAATGCCTTTTGATGTCTTGAAAATAACTGCTGATAACTTCAGACACAGAAAAAATTAAACAGAACTGAATAGAATAGAAACAATATAAACAAGACAATGAATGCCATTAAGGACTTCAAAACAATCCAATAGTAAATCCAAAATTACTACCATAATGTATCTTGCTATCTTCGAAATAGCTGCTCCTGCCATCAGATTTAACATAAACAAAACAAAAGAGAGTAAAACCCAACCCAAAAAAACAATGGGAATGATACAGGGCTTCAAAACAAGACCATAGGAAATCAGCAATGGCTATAACCCTCAGAAGGAGATTCCCCCCTATATGCCACACTGCACACTGCTGCCCTCCAAACAGATGATCAGACCACAGGCCCTAGACCTGCAATGGCAAACAAGAAGTACTGTTCCCCCTCCCCTGCCATAAGCAACTGACTTATCCAGAGAAACACAGGCTATGATGATAGCTATTGAGGTGAAATGCAATTGGATGCCTGTGGTGCTTTGGTGTTTCATAGACACAATATTAAAGTTTCACAATTATGAGGAAGAAAGAGCATTCGCTCAGGGTTGATTATTAAGAAAGGCCCTACACAATGAGAAGCACCAAAGCAGGAAATAACAAAGGCTCCACCATCTCAGCCCAGGTCAGTGGTTCTTTCTTTTAGGGCTCAGAAGACTAGACTGGAAGTTAGTAAGAGCCCAACAGCTCTAGAGTGAAAAAAAACAAAAGTGCAGAAAAGGGAGAAAAGGCCTAATGGTAATAGTAACACCTCTGTAATTCCTTCACTAAATATGAAATCTGTTCTACATATTTTCAGATTTATGCTTCTTCCAAATAAGGACTGATGGGGGAAAAAAAGCTCCAAATAAAATTATTTGCATTAAACTTTTTAGGATAGAACAAAGGGCAAGCGATATCCCTCATTCCTTAGGACTGATATTCTGATATCTCTACTTGCTGCTTCACACATTAATCATTAGTTTTTATTGTCTCTTTACACTTTAGAGGATGGGTACGGGGAGTTTGGGTGATTTCCACTCAAATAAAGAAAAGAATAATAATGCAAAATACATGAAATGAGGAACCTGAAAAGAAACAGCACAAGATAAGAATTTCAGCTGGAACATCCCACTCCTTCTGCTAATCTCTTGAGTCTGGCTGCCCAAAGGAGCTTTGCTCTCAGGTGGATTTCTGTCAAGAGAAAGCCACCATTTGCTCACTATACCCTGCGGCCACCCAGCTGCCAAGTGCTAGTTAAGCAGAGGTTCGTCAAGAGGTCTGCAGTCAAAAGGCAGCAGGATGGCCAATTGCCATCAATTTCCACAGCAAGTCTGGCATCTTGGCATTTTGTTGTTCTCCCCCTCCCCCAGGTTAACTGCTGAGAACCTCAGCCTTTAAAGCTGCTTATCCTACCAACTTCAGCTGCTTCCTCCTTTTCCCTGTGCCTGATACCTTACTTTCTTATGCCTAATATTAAGATGACGCTTCTCATATACCTGGCTCTCTTAGTGAGACCACCCAAACTCTAATGTAAATGTTTCTCTCCCCCTTTCCACACACTCGTGGGTAAAGGCAGAATTGCCACGTCCCCCCTTGGACCTGATTGCTAGGCAACACTCAGCCATGTGAATTTGTCACTTCTGTTTGGCGCAAATTTCAATTTCACCTCCAACTGTAACAACACTGCTTGATATATTTTAGATGCCACTGTGGTTGGATGGCATCCCAGGAAAAGATGTGAAGTGCTACTGCCAGGAATGAATGATTGGCATTGGGTAAAGCAATTCTCTGAACTCAGCCTTGGCATACCATTAATTGTTAAGTCTGTTCTGCTACCACCAACCTCTTGTCAGAATCATGTCTATTGTAAGCCTTTGCGACAAGAGTCCAAATGGTAAAGCTTTCTCTCTCTGTAAGATTCTAGTCATGTCGATAATGAAGCAGTAGATTTCTCAGTTCACAATACTGTATATTACTTCTTTCTACTTTCCATCTATTGGCTGCACTTTAGTGTGAAAAGAAAAATAGTTCCATGTCTGAATATTACTGAGACATGAGTTAGCATGTGTCAATTCAGGTTCTGGTCCCAAATGGGAGATTACATTCCCTTTGGTTTCTTCAGCACCATGTGATTTCACTTGTGATAACAATTTAATATTGTAATAAGGAAACAACTTATTAATGAAAGATGATAAAATTAATGCTAAATATAGTATACTGACAAACATATTTGACACATACAATGTATATACTCACATTAGATAACATGCTACATGCAATCACAATTTTGAATAAACACATAACATATGTTAAGATACAATGTTATATTAATCCCTTAGTCTCTAATGTTGCATTATCCATCTAATAATATGTTATAGGTGTTAAAAGATACAGTTGCCTAGCTATCTACCTTGAATATCCTTATATACTTCATAATTGCTCAACTGACTGAATATGCCACTGTGCAGAATGTTTTCATTTATGTGCTCTGTGCTAAATAATTATGAGACTATCTGGTTTGATTCCCTTTCGGCCCATATGACCACCACTACGTCCACCAACTTTTCAGTGAATTATTTTTTTCCTCAAATCAAAACATCTTCAGAAAGCTTGAAAATATTTTCCTGGAATAAATCTAATTAAATAGGAGTCAGGCAGCTATAAGTAAAAATAATCCTTTAGACTTTACGTGCATTTTCTGATTCATTGGAAACAAAAGGAGTTTCTGTAACAGTGTGAATGAACCATGAAGTGCGCATGTTCTTTTAAGAAAGGCCAAGGGTGCAGTTCTATTTTCTTAGCTCTGCTTTCATATTTATGTGTCTCATTTCCAGCTCATTGCTGATGCCTCAGTTGCGCTATCCATCACCACTTTTATCCTCCTTGTTCCTCAAAAAGAACATAAAATCCTTTTTTATGTGGTGGTAATATTATTGCAAATAAAAGCAAATACCAAAATCTTTATTAGTCTGCCAAAATAATAAACTATTTAATAAAAGCATGCTGTAAAAATAAGGTCATTTGCATCACTCAAGTTACTTGCAGGAAATACAGAGAATTATTGGTCAAAAAAGCACAAACTGACAGCAATTACTTCTCTTGTTCATCTGACACGCTATGCAATAGGGTTACAATTTTGTTAATATTTTGCATATTTCCTGGATTTAAATGTCCTTAATATTGTTCAAAACTGGTCGAAAATTGGAAATTTAAAAAAGGCCAATGTTTATAAAATACCGATTTCTTTTTTGTAAAAAGATTTTTGATAAGGAAAGAAAACAAATTAGAATAAACTCTTTTTTCAGTATCTTCACAAATATATAAGTTGACCTTCTGATAACCTTGATATTTCATGATTTATTACCTAAATATTTACCGTTTTAATATCCAATACTAATTTTATTTGCTGTGGATTTGTGTCCACGCTTCAGCTGTGTAATATTTCCCCTCCCTTGTATTCAGTTTTTGTCATTTCTGCATACACAACAATGTTTTATTTGAGGTTAGTCTAAGAGTGAAAGTTAACAATAAATGTGCTGTTTCTAAATAAATGTCTAATGTTTGATCTTTCAGCCTACTGTAATATAAACCTACCATATTCTTTTCCCCTTGCAATTTCTATCCTCAGCTGGCAGGTATGCAAATATATTACTGATATACATGTAGCATAGTAAAAATCATTAGCTATGGCAA
>RJWT010038092.1:0-12931 GCA_004365215.1 Cuniculus paca
AGAGGGGGTAATAGATCCATTAGACACAGAACTGCTGGAAAGACCTGAATCTACACTGCTTTGTCCCCATTTGCTTTATCATGACCATCCTCATTCTGTGCTAGGAGAGCCCTGGACCCATGCCTTGCTGTACTAGTTTCTTATCCTGGAAGACGTGATTCAATTGCTATAGTCATGGGATGCTTCTTCTGATATTTAGTAAACTACAGTTTGGTTCTGCTCCTATAATGCTCTTATAATTCTCACGTCTCTTAATGATCTGAGTCTTCTAAAATATTTGTTTGCTATTAGTAAAAAAGTTTGAGCTATTTCAGAGTAGGCTAAATGCAGAGTAGGAACCAGAGTCTCTAAACATTTCCCACTTTCTCCATAGTATAATAACTGAAAGAACATTGCTAATTAATGAATGGTAGTTAAATGAATAAAACAATGAGCAAATGTACACAAACATAACATGTGCTCATATCCCTGTCATTGCAAACAAGAAATTGTGCAAAGCCATGCCCCAAGCAGCATGACCTTGAAGGTTTAGAGCCCAGGGAGTCCTCCTTTAAAGTGTCGGTGTCATCTGAGCTAAATCTAATCCTGGAGGGCATGGTAGGTGTCAAATGATAAATGAGAAAGCACACCTCTGAATGCTGCCCTCTAAAGGGCATGTTTAATGATACTATACATGCAGGAGAAATCATCTATAGCTCCATATAATGAAGGAATCTATTTTCAGCTGAAATATCAACAAGAAATTTGATTTTATCAAAAGAAGCAAAAAGGGCAATGCTTTTGTTGCAAAAAGTGGCTGGCAGGATGCAAAACACAGAGGTAGAAAACAAGAGTGACTAAGTCAAAGAACAAAGCCCTTCAACTTCAAGAAGCAGATACGCTTTCCAGGGAACACGGGCAGAGGCTAAAGACTTGACAATCATGAGCTCATAGAGGAAGGAGAGGCCTTTTTAAAAACACATTTAAAGGACAAAGACTGATTATTGCAAGTGAACCTGAACAGTGTAACAACAACAACAAAAAATCAGGCTTCTTTTAAGACTGAGCAAAAAATAGAGATTATTAGGCATACCCAAAAGGAAAGAAAATAGCTTCAGTTTAGGCACTCTACATCAGTGTCTTGGCAGGCAGGATTGTTTCCTGATGTAGTGAAAATGATTCCAATATTTACCTTATGAGAATAATATGAGAATTTTAGAAAAAAAATAATCTGTGTGTAAATGGAGAACACTAAATAATGTTACTTCAAATGAATAATAAAAGCACACTAAAAAAACCAGAACAGAATTGGTTCAATATTTATATAATTTTAACTTACAAAAATAGTGAATTTTTTAAAAATCATGGAGTTTTTAATCAATGATGCCAGAGTACAGTTGTTTTGTCCCACTGTATTGGGATCACATCAACAAATTCTCCAAAGAATCTCAAGTTCACTGAGAATTTTAACTATGAAGCAATTACAACTTCCCCTCACTTTGATACTCCTCCTCACTTCAAGCAGATGTATTCCATCATTCTTGCACTTTCTGAAGCAGTTCCGGAAGTCTTTCTTGACTATCTTTAGTCGTGTTACCGTGGTTGACCTGGTGTCCTGAAATGATTCAAAACATTTTCCTTCCATGATTATTTTGACTCTAGAAAAGAGTCAGAGGTCACACAGGTCCCAGATCTGATAAGTAAGGTAGATGAGGACACAGATGTTTTTAAGAGCCTGCTTTTCCATTGAAAGGCACTTAGCAGCTACATTTAACTTATTTTGGTCATGTCTTACAAAGACACAAAAGGGGATTTCCAGAACTGCTTCAGAAAGTGGCCAGGGCAATGAGAAAAGCATGTTTGAAGTTATAGAGAGTATTTTGATGGAGATCAATGACAATGTATTCTTTAATTCTAATAAATTTGTATTTAAACTGTCACCATGTATTCTGATGACCCCTTGCCTCTGGCTATCACGTACTGTCCAGTTTTGACATAGAACATTAACCACTGCAATAACCGTGCTCCTCCCTCATTCTCCCTCCTCTTGACCTTCTTTCACAGTTCCTCCATGGTTCTTAAAGTTGGAGTGGGCCATTTTTGCAATCCACCAGAAGTTCTCAGTCTTCTTTTTCTTTTGCTACATTTGGAACAATGAAATGGGTTGTTACACATCATCAAGAGCCATAAAAATGCTAAATCATGGTATCCAACAGTCATGGTCTACCCATTCATCCGAAAAATACTTCCTTTGCTTCTTGGATTGCTTCAAACTAACCAGGTGGTATTTTGTAAGATTATGACTGGTTGCTAACAGAAAAAAACATAGTTTCTTATTAGTTTCAGAGCATCTACACTTTTTTCAATAATTATGACTTATTTTGCATATGAAGATATTTAAAAATCTTCCTAAGGTTGTAGAATAGACTGTGTTATAAGTTAGAAAATACGCAGATGATCCAGTCTAACAAACTTATGCCATGCTTCCACACAATCATTTCCCTCCAGTTCTGAGACACAACTTATTAGAAATATGTCACAAAGAATATGAGGAGTTTTACAAATTTCTTGATGTATTAAATGCAGTAAAGCAAAGCTGATATGAGAGGGAAAAAAAAACATGTTTTTTACTCATTTAATTTTTCATGCATATAATAAATGCCTAAAATTTGCAGGTTTCTGTCTTAGATACTTTCAAATTCTGAGTTTACCAGTGCTTCTATTTCAAAGATGCAGGCAAAGAGCTTTGAAGAGGTTAAGGAACTAGTTTGATAAAATAGGTGTTGTGTGCGCTGAGCCTCCCTGTAAGAACCTCCGTGCCTTTTCCTTGATGATGTATTCTCTCTCCAACTCTATGGAGCCTGAAATTAAACTCTGAAATTTTACTTACTGTATTCTCATGGCTTCTGTATGTGTTAGAAAGCATTTAAAACCATTCTTACATTTTGCTTTATTTCTTGAAACCTATTAAAATTTTGAAATTCTTTTTCTATTATGCCGCTATTTAATGAAGTCTTAGGATGTGTGTGCATGTGAATATGTGTGTGTGTGTGTGTGTGTGTGTGTGTGTGTAAGTGGCTTTCTGTTACCATAGTAAATATATGAGGCCATCAACTTATGAAGACAAAAGGATGATTTGAACTCCTGCTTTTAGAGGTGTCAGTCCATTCATGTAGCTCCACTGTGTCATGTGGTGAGATGCCACATCATTCTGGAGTGCATGGAGTGACAAAGTCACACAGAGTGTGGCCAGGAAGCAAGCAAAAGAAAGTGAAAGGGAGCAGGCCCCCACAGCATTCTAGAGACAGAGCCACAGTGATGTAAGACCCCTCACCTGACTCCAACCCTTAAGATTTCATCATTTCCTAATAGAACCACGCTGAGGACCAAGCCTTGCCCCGGGGACTTAGAGAGATACTCAAGCCCACAGAAGCATTCTTTTTTTTTTGGAACCAGGGATGGAACTCATGACGTTGCGCTTGCCAGGCAGGTGCTTTTGCTGCTGAGCTAAATCCCCAGTCAGCACAGAAGCATTCTTGTATAATTGTTGTAAGTTTACTAATAACACTGGTTTGGATATTTCTCTTTTTATTATAAAATGAATTTTATTTCACCTGTAGATACTACCTGAATTATTTACCTTGAGAAGAAAGTGCCTTCTCGATATATTCTCTTGGCCTCTGTAAGGTTCCAGCAATCACTACAGATTCAGGTGTTAGAATTTAATCCACATTTGATAATTGCAGCATTTGGGTTCACCCACGTATTTTGCATTCAGATTATTTACTGGCCTTATGACTGGGACGTGGTCACAAATTTCAAGAAAAACATTAACATTTACTGTATTCTCATACATGCTTTTACTTTTGGCTCAAGGTCAAATTTTCAAGAAGGATGCTATCTTATGAGATATTAATTTTCTGTATATGATGTTTTTTTATTTAATTGTGTATAAAGAATGAATTAAAGCACATTCTTTGTTAGCAATTTTTTGAAACATTTATTTATTTTTAAATACAAAATGGCTAACATATATATGTCACTATCATTGAAATAGGGGGAGAGGCTTGGCTCTGGACGTCCAGGTCCCACAGCGGCCCCACCATGGCGGTTCTTCCGGCAGGGCAGGTCTAGTTCTCCCTCCCCATGGTCGGTGCTGACATTGACTCACAGGAGAGGCTTGGCTCTGGTCCCAGGGTGGCCCCAGCATGGTGCTGTTTCCAGCCAGCAATTTTTTTTTTTAATTATCAATGAAAATTTCAGAGTAGTCAGCTTGGTATGGCAAGAAATGTAAGTTCCTTCTTTTTTTGTGTGACTTAAAACTAACCAGAGTTTCAGTTATTTTCAAAACTACTATGTTGGAAATGTCTAGTTTTTATCCAAGTATTGTTAGCTTGTAAATATTCTTGTTTTGAAGTCACATAGCCAGAGGCATTTCTATTAAATTAAGTATCCAAAAAATAATCTTTTGGGTTTGTGTGTGTGTGCATAAAATTCCATTAATTGTTACTCTAATTTAGTCTATGACATGCTGATAAATGTTGAGTTCAGACTTAATGTGGAGTTCGGATGGAACATAATGTATTAAGTCAATCTGAGTAGCTAACAAATATATATCTGAAATTTCTGAAAAGATTTGCTGGGGTGACTAGACTAGGAGTTGGAATCTGAATAGATTTTACAGACAGTCAAGGTCAAGGTCAGGAGGAAGGAAGATTTATATATCATATATCCTATAATTCTCAAAATGTGAGTGTTTAAATAGTGATCATCTACATTATTATTGGGAAAATAGTGCAGATCAGAATGATTACCTAGTTCCAGAGCTTTATAATTTATTAATTATAAATAAAATCATAAACGATTTGCATTTGTTTGTTTCTGTTTTTTTAACTTTATTATCTTACTTCCTGACTTCCTACTGCTGAAATTCCTGTTAAGGGAGAGGAGAGAACAAACTGAGCCTAAGAGGCAGGGTGAGTCTTCCATCCAAGTCACTCCCAGGACTAGACCTCAGGTGGTGCTGGGTGCTGAGTGTTAGTAACTTTTGGGAACTTTTGGAACTTTTGGAAAGTTCTACTGGCCACAGAATAAAATCTGATAGATTTACCACATCATGCCGTATCCTAACAATATAGTCCGGTTTTTATCTATCCCATCCACTGCTAATCTTTCCTTACTCTTTTGTTCCTCTTTTATTCTTTGTCCCACTCCAACAATTTTGGTAGAGCAAATCTCTTCATACAGCGAATGCCTTGCTAGTACCTAAGTCCTATCATCATCGTTTAGCTTCTTCACTTTGACAAACTACTCACTGGGCTTGACCACCAGACCTTTTCCAATTGGTCAATGAGAGCTTATGTTGCATTCTTTAGCTCATTGCCACTTCCTTTTTTCTCTTTCCTCTTGCACAATCAGAAAGGAGAACTTCCTCTTTCGTCTGTTTTGAAAACTTTCCGACGTATCTCTTACTTATCACATTGAACAGTTGTTACTTGGATACCAATTTCCCATGCTGGACTTTGATGTCTTGAAACAGAATTAAGGTACGAAAATGCCCAACACAGAATTCAAGTTGAAACTCACCATCATTGAATTGAATTGAATTGAATTGAATTGAATTGAATTGAACTGAATTGAATTGAATGTAAATTGGTACTGAAATTCAATATAATATCTGGCCGTGAGAATTCTCAGTATCACTGACGGAGTGACTTCAGTGTCATGATTCCTTATTGAGATTTTCTGACTCCTAAAATTACAATTTAGGGAATCATTTGGAAATACAGAATTTGTGTTTTCTAAGATTGGTGGTTCTACTTCTAAGACATCTCTTGGAATCTATGATGCAGAGTTGAAAACTAGGAAGGAATTTGACAACGAATGTATAGTTTTGAATCGAGTTGGTAGGGCTTTTCATCTCACAGATTTCAGAATGATATGGAAACCCCTGACCCAGGAAAACTTGTAGTTTTCCTCAGTAACATGGATTCTTTATTTCCTCACAGTTTAAATCTCTTTTCAAGCCTTAGCCTGAATTGTACTTGCTAAACTTCTAACATCTCCTCAATTAACAGAAGAGGCCATTGCTCATTGTTTCATAAGCAATATTTCTTTTATTTGAAGATTAGGTCTCCATTCAGCTTTCTCCTTTTCAAGTCAGATGAATTGCATTCTTCTCTCTCCCTCCCGCTGGGCTAACTCCCTGACTTTTTAATCACTTTACTTGTTCCTCTGTGGGTTTTTTTTTTTTTTCCTCAAAACCCCCAGACTGCCTTCCTGTTTCTCACCAGGGACTCTCTGCTTTATGGAAAAGCTACCTGGACTTGTGTTACTTTGCTATTCCCAGATGGCACAAAGAACCTTCAGTATGGCAGGAGTCTATTCACCCGTATGACTTTCTGCAAAAGGACTGCTCTCTGGCACAGCAAACCCATAGGGTTTTAGAAACAGCACCAAATCCACGCAGTGTCTACAGATAGGCCCCGGGTTAAACTATGTATCACACAAACTGGGTATTTCCAGGTGTGGAAAAAATGGTGGCTTACAGGAACAGTTCTTTGTTGTTCCAAAAATTGTGGACATTCTCTAAATATTCCATTTCTTTTCAGGAATTGCAGAGATGTTGCTAAGCATAGCTCAATTCTTCTAAAAGTTTAGCGTCTGTGGCTTGTCAGCAGAGCAAATACACACGGCTCCAGTGGGCCCTGCCTACGAAATACTAGCAGGATAATCCTGCAGGATGTCTGCTCTCTGCTTCAATGACAAAGCACTTTGATAATAGTCTTCTACAGAGGTACTTTTTACAATCCAATGAGCTAACAAATTCTAACCCACTGAGCTTAAAACAAGATGAAATAAAATAAAACACAAAATGTTCTGTTTTGCAGAACCGGGCCTGGAAATGTCTTGTGATTTTGTTTTTGTTTTTGTTTTCAAGTATGAATTTCCAATGTTCCTTTTTATGTGGTGGGGTAAAAATAATTCATAAAAGGAGTATTCATTAGTAGCTGTATGTCATTAAAAAGCTGTCCAAGTTATTTTTTCCTCTTATGGTCTGCAAAGATTCTATTTAATTTAAAGGCTTCAGCAGGATAAATTAATGTTCAGTTCATCCCTTGCGCTGTCTTCCCTTGTTTATTAATTAGCATAATCTTCTAACATTTAGAAAGATAAAGCGTGCTGAACACTGGGGAGATACATTTAGAAAAGGAATACAAAAGCTGGTACGAGTCCTACCTCCTCACCAACCTTCGCTCTTTATTAATTTTAATCAAGGAAGCTTGGGCTATAAACACATCACCATTTTATATTTGCATGTAATGTTTCCTCATTAGCAGCAAGAGAGAGACAGAGAATTTAGATGATTAATCTGTCTGTCTTAAACTGCCGCATTTCGAAGGAGTGTGACAAGTGATACATTTCAAGATGCATCAAAGCAAAATCATTTAACATTTGGATCATCTTGGCCAGGAGAAAAAGTTGTTTCACATAACAGAGACACAACTTCTCAGAGCTGGCCTTAGATTTCTTCCACCCACCTAGGTCTCAGATCCCATTACGTTGCATACTGGGCAGAAAACAACATTCGCTTTGTCCTTTAGAAAATTTTCCATCAGGGGTACCCAGGCATTAATTATTTACACAATACATATTTAATTAAAACTGTTAGTCTTCCTAAAACAATGAAAAAAGGAGCCTCATCTGAGAAAGGGTTTGCTGAGTTACTGCTTTCTCTAAATATCCAACAAGGTGAGGACAAAGAAAAATATGTGTTTTTTGTTTGTTCCTATGCTTGTTTAGTGTTGGATGGTTATTAAGTTAGTAGTCATTTTTAAGCAGTGCTCAATATTCATAGAATACCAGGGAGAGTTCTTTAAAAATGTTTTTCAGTTGAAAGCATTTGCTAGACAGATCATAACTTCTCCAGACAATCATTTCTAAGAATTACATCCAATTTAGTAACTACAGTGTATTTTTCTGATGATTATGGGTTGACAGGTTTTCAGACTTTGTCTATGACAATATAAAGATTTGCAATTAAAATTTGCCTGCAAACACATAAAAACTCATACATTGATAAAAAAAACTTCTCACTAGAAGTACATAGGTTAGAAAAAGACAGAAAATGGCCCAAATGATATCCTAGAGGAGTCAGAAATAGATTTAGATTGAGCAGTATATCTGTCAGTAAAAGCTGCATGAAAATGACCCAATATCAACCTAATGAAAGACAAGGATATGATGCCTAGATAACAAAATATGTAACACTGATTCTCTGCCTGCATTTGATTTGTAGCTCAATGTCCTTATGGACTCATTCAAAAAGAATAATATGAATTATTTCTGATCATGTCTAATAAATCTAGATGATATGCCATGCTGACTTTTGTTGATTTCGTCAGTGGCAGATCCCTTGGTTTCCAGATTTCCCCGGACAGTCCCTGAACCGCCTCCCTCCCTCAACCTTCCTAATCTGTTGTACTTCTCATTCCCATCATTTCATCCTTGTGCTTTCATTTGTCATTGTATCATATATTATTGCCCTTCCTGGGTGTGATGTAGCTTATCCTACAAAGCAAAATCTCTCAAGATCAAACTAATGAGCATACTTGCGCTTAAAAAAGAAAATCACTCATACGACTCTGTGTGCGCAAATACATCTTTGATATATTCTAGAAATTCCGTTCATTTTTCCTTTTAGGCCATTATATTACCGTGTTTTAAAATTTAAAAGCCTGTTCTTTCCTATTAAAGCACTAGTTCCAGACATATTTAGTGAAATATAGAGGCATAAATCCTTATAAAATCTTGGCTATGTGCCTTCTCAGTCCTCTAAAAATTCAAATACCTGGTAGATTTTGAAAATGAACAGAGAAATTAAAAAAGCATTGTGCTAATATGGCTCCAGCAGTAGTGATTATTCAGTGATAGATAACTTCCTTCTGCCTTCGGGTTGGAATATTTGTTGATACTTTGGTTTCAGCCCAAGGCAAAAGTGAAATTTACATATCAAGAAAATAAGTGATCAAAGAAATGGATAATTACGTGGAACATACATAAAAGAGGGACTAACAACTTCAGCAAGAATTAAAGAAATTTAACTAGAAATTAATTATCTAATAAAAACTAATGTATAATGCAATGTACAAATTATTGTTATATATTTTATTGGGTTTGGAAGGTTAGAGTAAAAAGTAGAAATGAGGTAATGGTGTGCAATAGAAGAATTAAATGTAGGGTCAAGTAGTAGAATCAGGGAAAATCTGAGAGATGGGTTTACTTATAAGTGAAACAGGAAATCAATTCAGATTGAGACTGAGAGTGACTTGGAGTCACTACCATCGTAAATGTCACAGAGGTGCTTGCCCAGGAGCTACAGCAGAATCCAGGAGGCTGAGGCAAAAGGATTGGAAGTTTGAGCTCAGCCTGGGCAGCTTAGTGATTGATCATTGAACTTGAAAACCTGCCTCAAAATAAAAAAAAATAAAATACAATAAATGAACCAGGGATTTGGCTCAATGCTAAGGCCCTGGCTTCAGTTCCCAGCACCAGAAAAAAAAAACAAAGCAAACAAGAAATCACGTCTTTTGACATTGCCAAATGTCACATGCATGGCAGGTGGCCTCAGGGTTGCCAACCATGGCCTTAGAAGACTGAGCACAGGGCAGAGGAGGGAAGGTGCTCCCCGGGGGTTCAGCCAGTGGCCCAGCCAGGGCTTTATTCAGTGTTCATGGACAAGAAGATGTTGAACTTTGGAGGTGACTCCTGCCCCTGAGAGACCCTTCAGCCAAGTTTCTGAGTCAAATCTGAGCTGCTTCTCCTGTGTATCTCCAATCTGACATGCTGAACGCTTTGAAGACTCTGGACTTGCTTACACATGTATGGGCTGACTACCAGTACGCTGAATTCAGGAAACACCCCACAGCTGTTTCGTTATCCAGTCTTTCTAGATCCTTGGTCAGTATTTGCTAAATAACTGTCAGCCTGAATCAAAAAAAAACAATCAAATTGCCTTTTAAAAAGGACGGTCAGAAACCACCAGGTAAGGTAACCAGCAGGTATTTTCTGAGTAGCCTAGAATTGTGGCTTGTCTGTCATTAATTTTGGTAACTCACTCTATTATCTCTTATCTTTTGAAATTTCCCCAAGGTTCTTGGCTGATTTTTTAAAAAATTCTCTCTTCTTTTTCCTCTTTTCATCTCATTGTGTGAAATCTAAGTCACTCACAAGCAGGCTTACTGATTCCTTTTCTCACTTTGTTTTATATATCAATTATCCCATCGAAAGAAATATATTTTTGCAATTTAAAAAATTCTAGCATTTCTTTGATTCTTCCTCAGAAGTTATACGTTTCCACTAACACTACTCATTTGCTACTGCAGGTTGTGTACTCATAAAGTCTTTAACATATAGATCACCATTATTTAAAATCTATTCTCTGATGACTGCTTCCTGTAGAGTTTTTTTTTTCATTGCCTTTTACCTTCACAATGCCTATTCTTTTGTTTTTTTTTAATGTCTTCTAATTTTTTATCTTCAATCAAGCATCTTGTATCAAGAAATAATAACTGAATTAACTAGGGATTCTAGTTAATAGAAAAAGAATAGAGAAGCTATGTTAACCTTGTTAGATACTGGATTCGCCTTTGTTTAACAGTACTTGCAGCTAATGCCTATTGCTGTTAGGGGCTACTGATCTCTTTGGCATCTTTATTTCCTTTTCTCTTGATTTTCAGCTTCTCTAAGTACCTCTCAGAAGAAGGAAGCCCTGTTTTACAGCTCTTTCAGGTGTAATTCATTGTTATTATACTGGAGTTCCGTTGGTGTCCTGGTTAAGAATTCTGGGATAAGGAAGGTTTTATAATTTTCCAAATGAGCCTCAGTGTTTTAATGAGATATCTGAGGAACATGCCTTTCACAATTATTTCTGCTGGGGTGTAGTTCATTATCTCTCTGTCTCTATATCCTTTCGTGACTGTGCATTTGCATCAAAATATTTTTGATGTCCTGAGCTCTGTGGCTTTTGTCCCCTCTTTGATGAGACAGAAAATCCAGAGCAAGCAAAAGAAAGAAAGGAAAATACCTTCTTCCAACTGAGATGAAATAGATCTAACTGTTAGTGTATTCTGGCACAATAGAGAAGGAGAAGGTACCAAAAGGAGAAATTTACTGGGGGCTGAGGATGCAGAGAGGAAGGCCCAACTGGCGTGGTTGAGCTATTTCCTCTGCCGGCTATGGAGGAGGCAGCGGTTATATGAACCCTCACCAGAAGGAAACGGCACTTGGGACAAGCACTGATGACATGTAACAGACTGAGGAATTCTGGGGCACACAGGAAAGGAAGGAGGAAGTTTTAATCAGGGCTGAAGGGGAGGGAGAGGGTAGTGGTCAGGCTAGACCACTGCCATTATGTCCACTAATTTATATTAGGACCTTTCACTAACAAAGTTTCTCTTCTGGAGAGTAGGTGGTTAGGAAAAGATTCTGGGCATAATTCATAAAAAGTATTTTACTCTTACTCCAGCAAGATCCACAACATAAACTGTGGAATCCGCACATTAATAACTTGATGAATGTCTTAGCTACTTCCTCATTCCTGGGCCAACATACATGACATTCACAAGTTAAAGGAGGAAAGATTTCATTTAGCTCAGTTTGTAGAAGGTTCAGTCCATACTCAGCTGGCTGTAAAGTAGGCCAGCATGGAACAGGATAAACAGTCCATGGCAGGGCAAACAGGAAGCAACAAGCCGAGAGCCTCCCTTTCCCTTTTATTCTATCCGGGTTACAAGCCTATTGGCTGGTGCTACTTACATCCAGTACCTTCCTACTGTCCCCACCCAGAACTATGCTAAACAAATCAGTGAGCTAATTTAGTTATCATATCATACACCCTTAATTCATATTTATGCATCCTAGATCTAGCTGCCTCCAAAGAGTCCCACTTATGAACATATGACACTTTAGGGGGGACATCTAAATTTAAGATGTAATGATGAGGTTTTTGGTGATACAGCCCATGGAAGGAACCTTTTCAGCCTCTGTCTCTAGGAGAAATTAGGAAATTAGGAATTAGGAATTTCTAATTTTCATGGAGAAGTTTAGTCCCCATGCAGCCTCCAGCAATTTATAAAAGTAACATTTAAGTGTTTTGGCCAATTTACTGCTTCAATGGAATACACTATGGGGAAGCAGATCCAGCACCAATCTGGACCAGCAACAAGAAAATAGGGGCTCTGATTTGCACTGTTTCCCATGTTCTCCTGGGCCCCAGAAAACTCACTAGTTTTTGTTGTTATTGTTGTTGTTTGCCCAGTTTTTTGTTGTGGTAACTATTAAAGTTATATCTTCCAATAACAGCCCAGGGCTGAACCTGGAACCTACAAACAGTTTTGAATGCTGATTTTTCTAGATTTTCCTTTATAATTTCTTTAATGGAAATGTTTTTACTTCTGTCATATTTCAAGGTACAATACAAAATATGTCTTCAAGGAAACAAAAATCACACTTGGAGTTAAACATAATTCACTGCTACCTACATTATTGCTTTTGTCCTCATTATTTTAAGAACATGCTACTTTGCTCCCCAGTTAAGATATTGTAAGTAAAACATCTCCTTTTTTTTAATTTAGTGCAAAATAATAGTTTTTCAATACCACATTTCATGTAGAACACTTGTGTGTGAGTGTGTATGCATGTGCATCTTTAAAAGTGAGTACTTTGTTTACAATTTTGTTTTATCTTATTGGGGATTGAACCTGGGGCCTTTTCAAAGATACTCATTCACAGTCCTTTCTGTATTTTAATTTTGGGGCAAGAACACAGTAATGCCTTGCTTCAGAAGCCCTTCTGTTTGCACACAAAAGCATGCAGGAAAATTTTGCTTCCGTCCCCAAACTCCACATTGGATGACAGACACGACCATAGCCATCTTCCCCACACAAACACA
>RJWT010038093.1:0-12937 GCA_004365215.1 Cuniculus paca
GCCTTCTGGGGTCAATCACACTGGACAAACACTCCCCTGAGACAAATCTGGGTATCACTTTGTGAGAAGAGTCAGACAGCCTGTGACTAACAGCCGCTACTGTTTAACGTCTCGCTCTGTGCTGGGCACTACACCAAGAGTTTCTTATTTCACTTATACAATGACCACCCCAGAAATGTTAGGTACTCTGTAGTGCTAGGGAAACACATACCAAGTAAGTGGGACAAAAGCACTTAGAGTCCGTTTCCTCATGACACAAAATCAAGAGCTCATAACCACTACGGTTTCTGTTTCTCTGTATTAAAGATGTTCCACGCAAATCGTTGATGCTCAGTCCAGGCGAATAAGGCACCAAGAAATGAACTGAGTTGTGACTCATCACACAGACGCTTGTGCTCTTTAGCCACATGCCATGAAACTCAAAGACCAACAGCACTCACATCTCCAACGAGGAGCAGTCAACCACGAACCAGCTGTAGGTACCCCGATCTCACAAAACAATTGGAAGTCGCATACTCATGGAGCTCTTTCCTGTCAGAGAAAGGAAAGGGGCGGTAATATTATGGATGATACTTTTGCTTCAGATTTGTTAGCTTTGAGGTAGATCAATCATCAACTAAAATATTTACTCTTCTCATCCCTGATAACATCATGCCAATAGCTACTTTTTATATGGCTAGTGCATTATCGCAACTACTTTTGTTCCCTGCATTCTTCCTTCTGCCTTTGCACCAGTAATCAACACTCGGGATTCCCTCATGTGATCAGACGCTCACAGACCTGTCGAGCTGAACGCAATGGAAGTGACTGTCTTCAGTGATAACCCTTATTCAAATCAGTATTTGGGAGAGTCACGTTTGGTGTCCGGAAGCTGTCTATATTAGAATGACACTGTTTTCATCCCTGGGGTCAGTGCTCATAGGTCACTTAACCTTTGTGGTCCATGCAATTTTTATTTTTAATACTTAGATATTAACACCTAATATACCAACCTGTTTAAAAGGATTAAATTTATGATATCTGGGAACCAAGCATTTTGCAGTTTCAAAACAAGGGGTAAATATTTTATACTTTTTCTTTAAAGAAATATATTTTTTATTTTAAAAAACAAAACAGAAAGAAGGATAGAAATAATACAGAATTTCAAAAAAAAAAGAAAAAAACAAAGCAACAGTAAGAAATCAATACTAGTTAATACATTCCATATTGTTATCTTGAAAGTAGTTGTTCAAGTTACAAGATCTATGCATAAAAAATGATCAATCAAACAATGACAGCACAAACTGTTCGTTTTGATGAACTAACAGAGACTAGTAGTATAGTTATCTTGCACATGTGTACATACATACAGTTATATGTGTAAACCTACACATACAATCTTTTCCTTTCTTCTATTTCTCTTTTTCCCTATTCCAGTTCTTTCTTTTTGAGTACTTTGTTTCCCTTTCATTATTACAATATATTTTGTACATTTTGGATCTTATTACTCTTTCAGTTTTTTATTGTTATTATTTATTTTTTACACTAGGGAGACAGTACGATATTTACAAATGTGAGTCAAGAAAAACATTTTAAAATGTAAACAGTATCCATTGTGATCCCTTACCAAAAATAAATAAACAAATAAATAAATAAAATTTAAACAATATCATATACACACGGGAAGTCAATAAAAATCTCTTTAGAGATTGACTTCAAGTGATACATTTATCATTGTCATCTAGTTCAGTCCTAACAAATGTCACAACATAACTGAACCTCCTGTTATGTAAATGTGTCTGAGACTGTGATTTCCAGAAAGATTTTTTTATGCAGTGGTTGTTTTTGTTTTTTTGTTTTTGTTTTTGTTTTGGTACCAGGGCTTGAATTCACAACCTCATGCTTGCAAGGCAGGTGCTTGTGCCGCTGAGCTATATCACCAGCCCCAGAAAGATCTTTTTAAAACTTTCTTCTTTCACCGTTTTACGATTGTGTGTCAAATTCTTTTCATCAAAGTCAAGCATTCACTAAATGCTTATGAACATGATAGTGACCTAGACAATGAACTCTGGCGGTGTCACAGTGCAGAGCTCGTGACGTCTGATCTGGAGTAGTCACACTTGACTTTGCCTTCGAGCTCTGACACAAAGTAGCTTGGTCTTCCTGAACTACTCCCTTATCCATATGCTGCAGATATGCAAGCAGTTTTATTTAGAGCTGTCCAAACAGTTAAAAAGCAATGTCTTATATTTTACTTGCTGGTGAACAGCAAAGTCATTGTCAGCATTGCCATGGAAACTACAACTTTCCAGTGAGCATAGGAGTAGCCAGGTTAGATAATAAGAACCCCTTATCTAATTTGTAACTCAGAACACATCGTGATATCCTCTGAGGCCAACACTGGTCACATAACTCCCCACAGGAAAATAATAAAAAGAGAATTTAGAAAGAGAAGTACCTCAGTGTTTATCCCAAAATAAAAGAAGCTCCAGATTTCATGCATCATTTCAACTCTATTCTGCTCTCCCTGGGGGAAAGAAAAAAAGAAAACAAAGTAATTTTTTATATCCTCAAACAGGAGACTTCACTATGTTGAAGTTTAAAATACTCCAAAAGCAATGGAAAAAACAAACTAAAACAAGAAACAAGAAATTCCAATGATGCAACCTATTTATTTATTCTTAAATATTTCCCTGATCTGCTATACTAGGAACCATTAGCAGGTGTCTTAAATTTCCAAGAGTTTTGAATGTGTGAATCTTGTTTGGTTGCCAAAGAATTACCTATTTTCCACTTTCAGGTCTTTCGTAATAAATTTTGCTGGTAATAAACAGCCCCTTCACACACATACACAGGAGTAGAACCGCTAGAGCATGAAGTTATCAATAGGCTGATGTGTCCCAAGTTATGAGACTCTGCCACCAAACCAATGATGTTAACCCACTACTCTTTCCTATTACGCTAGTAAACACTGAAAATGGAGAATTTAGGGGTCAATATGAAACATAGCATGGTACAAATGTTGCATGGTAAAAACTTCGCATGCTTCAGTTAGAAATTATTCTATTTGGTTCATATTTTTCCAGTTGAAACTAAGTCTCAGTTTTCTGGGTTTTCACTCAGGATACAAAAATGTTATGTCTAACATAAAACTACTTTGAATTTTTCCCTTTCTATTTCACAATTGAAACAGAGAATTTTTATCCTGAGGCATAGCAAAGATAAACAAAATTCTGACCCTCTAAATGTTGATTATGTAATCTATACCACACGGTGCAAACCATAAGTAGTTTCCTGCATGTCAAATCTACTTAAAATAGAATTACAAGTTCAATTTAATACACCAAGACATTGTTAAATACATACATATGTATATATGTTATTGTTATATACATATATAGTATATATGTACATATATACAATATGTTAAATACATATATATATATATATATATAGTTTATTCACTAATGAAAATTTTGCCCAGGCTACAAATCATCATTTTTCCAAAGACAAGGATAGAAGATTAAGCCTTTCCCTGGACTAGTAAAGTCATCTAAGAACACAGAGAAGAATGTTGGAAGGGAAAAGTGGATAAATCTACAGTATGACTTTCTACACTGCAAATAATTCAATAAAGAGACGGTTCATCCAACAATATCATGTTCTCTTTTTGTTCATTACTGAGGATTTCCAGAGAGCCTCAAGGAAGTTAGGCAAGAACTCTACCACAGAGCTACATCCCTGGTCCTCACGCTGCCTCCTGAAAAACAAAAATTATTTATCTAGTAGTTAAATTAAAAAGGAGCATCTCCAATGATCAGAGCTGTTTTAGAAATTTGATTTTGGAGTAGTTTATGTAAATAGGACAAGTTAGTTCACATTTGTGGACCCTTTTTAAAGACTCTCAGTTTCCTTGTCTCACAAGAAAATACTCAACCCTTTCTGATGGTGCTTAACCAAGTTTTATTGGATTCGCCCTTTTGCAGATCAGTGGTCTGAGATTTGAGATGCATTTGGCTGGGCAGCTCTGCTCAGAGCTGGAAAAGTCATGCACTGAGTTCCTGGGTTGTTGAGGTAATGGCTGGCAAGGACAGTGTGGGGAAAATAACAACCACCCCCACACACACCAAAAAAAGGTGTTCACATCCTAATCACTAGAACCTCTGAACATGTTACTTTACACAGCAAAGAGGAATGAAGGTTGCAGATAGAGTCGCAGCTGCTGATCAGTTTGCTTTAAAATAAGATTATCCTGGATTATTTAGATGGCCCGGTATAATGATAAGAGCCCTTAAAAGTGAAAGGGGGAGCGAGATGAGGTCACTGATGTGATGTGAGAAGGATTCCACTTACTGCTGCTGGCTTTGAAGACAGGAAAGAGCCAGAAGCCAAGGAATTCAGGCAACCTACAGAAATAAGCAAGGGTGAAGGAAAGGATTCTTCTCTGGCGCTCCCCCTGAGAACACCCATTTAGTCCTGGGCTGGTCTTCTGACTAACAGAACTGTAAAATGATAAACTGCTAAATTTGTGGGAGTTTTTGGGAGCAGCCATAGGAAACTAACCCAGATGGCCTCACCTGAGACAGTTTGCTCAACTGTACAGTCACTCAACTGCGCATGGACCAGCTGGGGGCCACCCACATGAAAAGTGGAGGGGCACCAAGAGATGGAGCAGGCAGTGTGCAAGGGCTGTTCACATCCAAGGCCAAAATTAGCACATCACCATTTCTGCCACATTTGACTGGATCAGCAGAAATTCACATGGCCAACCAGGATTTCAGGAGTCATAGGGAAATCAGCTCCAACTCAGAGAGGAGCTGCAAAGGAGCTCGCATAAAAGGAGGGAAAACTGGGGCCGCTGGGGGTAGAACCAGACACCAGCCCTTTCCCATGAGTTGGCACCATTTGTGGACTGTGAGGGAGGAGAACAAGAAGCCAACAAGAAGCCAAGCCCCCTCTGTGAGTCGGTGCCATGTGCAGGCCACTGAGGGGAGAACCAGATGCCAGCCCCTTCTAGCACACAGGTTGGGAGACAAGAGCAGCCAAGGTCCTCACCCCACAAGCAGAAACACAGGCTGCGATAATAGCTATTGAGATAAAATACAACTTAATGCTTGCAGTGTTTAGTGTTTCACTGACTTTGCACATCTAAATTCACTAGTCTGATTATCTATTCAGAGGACAACAATATGCAATGTAGCATCTATGGGGAATCTCCTGAAGGTGGTAGCCATTGTTAATTCCCTAGTATCTTGTTTTGAAGTCCTGTATCATTTTCACTGTTTTGTTTGGTTGGGTTTTATTCTGTTTTGTCTTGTTTGATTTTATTATATCTGTTGTATTATATATGGCATGGGCAGCTATTTCAAAGATAAGGTATATTATGGTAGCCATTTTGGATTTATTATTGTCTTGTTTTGAAGTCCTTTATTGTGTTCATTGTTTTGTTTTTATTGGTTCTATTCTGTTTTGTTTGATTGTTACTGTATCTGAAGGTATGGACAGCTATTTTGAAGACAACAAGAGGCATTATGGTAACCACTGTTGATTTCCTATTATCTTATTTGAAGTCTTATGTCACTTACACTGTTTTGTTTTGATTGGTTTTATTCTGTTTTATTTTGCTTGGTTTTATTCTCTTTAAAATAAAAATTATAAAGCTATTTTTTTAAAAAAAGGAGGGAAAACTGAGTACACTTTTGCAAACAATCTATCACAAATGCTAAGGCCTTCACAGTCCACTTTTCTAACTTTTTACAAATTAGTTTTAAACAATAGAATTACCTTGAAAATAAAAACAATATGCTATGTACATGGAAAACTAGTTTTAAAAGTATCATTTACCTTATGTAAAGGCTTATAACTTATTTTCCATTTAAATTATCTTATTATATTAAGTTATCTGGTTATCTGGTCATATATATATGTATATATATATATGTATATATATATATATGTTGTTCAAAAAGCAGTTTTATTGAGGTATAGTTTTTTTTTTTTTTTTTTGCGGCACCGGGGATTGAACTCGCGACCTTGTGCTTGCCGGGCAGGCGCTTAGACCGCTGAGCTAGATCCCCAGCCCTGTGTTTGAGACAGGGTCTCACTATGCCGTTCAGGCTGGCCTCAAGCTCACTTTGTAGCCCAGGCTGGTCTCGAACTCACAACGATCTGCCTGTCTCAGCCTCCCAAGTGCTGGGATTACAGGCATGAGCCACCACACCCACCTATTGAGGTATAGTTAACATAAAATAAATTCTACATTGTAAAGTGCATAATTTGACAAATTTCAGAAAATCTGTATGTCAATCCATGAAATCATCACAATTAAAATAATGAATATATTCATCACCCTCCAGAAATAGCTCTTTAGTGAGTCCTCTTTTCCATCCTATCCTGCTTCCCCAGCTCCAAGTAAGCAGTGATCTACTTTCTGTCACTATAGATCAGTTTTCATGTTCTAAAACTGTATATGTATAAATAGAATGGAATGGTCAGTATTCTCTTTGGCCTGCCTTTTTATATTCAGTGTAATTATTTAGAGATGCATCCATGTTGCCATGTGCATTCCTTTTCACTGTATTATTCTGTGGTACGGGCATGGCACAGTTTGTTTATCCATCCACTATAGGAGGACTTTGAGTGGATTCAGAGTGTTGACTATTACACATAAAGCTGCAGTGGACATCCGTGTACAGGTCTTTGGACAAATGTGTGCACTTCCTTGGTAACATTTACGAGTGAAATGGCTGGATCATGTTTTCATGTCCTTATCTGCTATTTATATATGCTTTTTGGTGAAGTATCTGTTGAAATCTTTTCCCATCTTAAAATTGGTTCACTGTTTTCCTGTTGAATCTAGAGAGTACTATACATACTCTGGACACCAGTCCTCCTTCAGATCACTTGCAAGTATTTCCTTTTAGTACATGGATAGCCTTTTCAAATGTATCTAAACACTACCTTGCAACATGTGATCAGTATGAAAATATCAGCAAAATATTTTACATTCATTGTTTTCATAGTCAGCCTTCAAAATTCATTGTCCGTTTTATGCTTGGAGCTTATATCTTGACTTATATTGGCTTTTCAAGTGTTCTATAGTCAGGTAGTGATTCAGGTATATCCAAAGGTTTCAAGGAAAGCACCAGGAAAATTATAAGGTACTGAAATCTTAGACTTAATGCTTCTCTTCTCACTTTTCTCCACTGAAACGTTTTCCTGCTCCCTTTCTCAATAGATATCAATGGCTAACCCATGGCTCATGAGGTTTTACACGGTTCAAATGCAAGACATGTGAAAGCCTTCAGCACAATATAGAAGGTCGAGGCATGGTAAAGTAGATACTTTCAGTTTTCTTTTCAAGTTGTGTCTATCAGGGGAAATTTTCTTATAGAGTTTCTTAAACAGATTTCTTATAGAGTTTCAAACACAAACTACCGACAGTAGAAGATAAGTCTTTGGGAGAGGAGACTGAATCCGGGATTTAATCAGACTGTGGAGGAAACATGTTGGGGTCCAAGATTTCCTATGAAATTTCTGATACTTCTTGACTCTTTTCTCCTGATATCATAAAAGGCAAATCAAGAAAACATATTTCAAATATTCACTGAAGATAAGACAATTTCCGGTTTTTTTCACTGTGAAAACTTTAAAATCAGAATTTAGAATAAACTGCACATGTGGTTTATATTTTAAGTCAATAGATATTGTGAAAGGGAAAAGGAAAGGGAAAGAAACCGCTCAAAAGGAAAGAACAACTGGGATAAGGAAAAGGGGAAATATATATATACATATATTTACAAGATAGACAACTATACTACTAATCTCTGTTAGTTCATGAAAAAGAATGGTTTGTGCTTTGTTTGATCATTTTTATGCCTATATCTTGTAATCTGAACAACTATTTTGAAGATCACAGTATATAATATATTAACCCTTATTGATCTATTATTTTGTTTTGAAATTCTGTATGATTGTTTTTATTCTTTTTTCATTTTAAAATTTTTTTTAAAAAAATTTTTTTAAAAAAAGAAGCATGCTGATTTTCCATAATTGGGCAAACTATATTCTAATGAAGTATGAAAATAAAAATCAGGATAAAAGGCATAGTCCATGGGTAACCAACAGTTATTTCAAACCCTAACGGTTTTACCCTACAAGGTAGACAATTCTAACTATGGTTACATGATACTACCAAAGTTCATACAGTCTTAGTGAATCACTGGTCTTTCAAAATGAACAAAAATATACAATTCTTAGCTTCCCAGAAACCAAGTACAATGTTGGCAAATTTAATAAAACATTTACTTTGTGAGTCACTGTGTGAGGGTGTTATTCAAGACTTCTGAGATGTACAGAAGCGGTTACCAACATTGTCTTTGGCCTTCACCCACCCGGCTGGGAGTCACTCAGCATCTGACAAAGGCGCGGGGGCAGAGACTGAAGCAGGCGAGGCGCTCTCAGGGCTACGCGGGCGTCTGGTCAGACGCTGAGATGTCTGAGTTCCTCCACGGATCCCCCTTCCCAGGGCGGCTGCAACCAACGCACCACGCATGTGGTGACTTAAAACAGCGAAACGTGTGGAGGCTTGATTGTCTGCAACCACAGGGCGAGCAGGGCTTTGGTTCCCGTAAAATATGCGTGGGAATCCTTGCCACCTCTCCCTGGCATCTGGCGGTTGCTCCAGTGTGCGTCTGCATCATCACTCAATGTCCCCCGGGGGTCTGTGTCCTCACGCAGCCTCCCGTAAGGCCATAGGGTGCACTGGACGAGAAGCCCGCCCTTCCTGAGTATGACCTCTTCTTAGTTGCTTCACATCTGCGAAGACCCTATTTCTAAGTGCGTTCGCATTTTGAGGTGCTGGGGAGCAGGATTTCAACTTATTTGTGTGGGAAGGCACAGGTCAGTCCCTAATAATTAGTTCTCGTGGATGGAGAGTCTCACACACTTAGCTTCCCTGATGAAGCCGGGTGAATTCAAATCCTAGCGATCCTGCTTGGCTGTGTGAGGCCAGTTTTTTCCCTCCAGATGCCTCCGTTTTGTCGGACGCAGAGTGCCTAAGTCACAAGGCCATGGTGAGGGTTAGCTCATGGCTATAATGGCTAAACAGCACTGTGCCTGTGGACGCTAGTTCTCATTCCGTGTTGTTTTGCAGCTTAGATGCTCGCATCTGCTCCTTTCCAAAATCGCAGTTCTAATCATCACAGAAGCAGATGTGCTGTCACTCTGTTTCATTTCCTTTTTGTTTTGTTCTTTAGGATGCTGCTCCTTTTCTTTCAAAACCAAGTGACTTCCCTGTCAGTGGGACTGGGAAGGTAAACAAACCTTCTGAAGAGGAATTTAGCCACATCTTTAAAAAAAAAATCTATAACATTGATCCAGGCATTTTATTTATCTTCAAGCACTTACTCTAAATAATTTGAGTACTGCAGGGTTTTTACTTTTAAATCATAGTTATATTTCCATTAAGCTACAAAAAAGTTGTCTTTGTATTAATCGGTTTTTTAAAATCATGGGGGTTTTCAGTCTTTTTTGTGTATAAGGATCATGCACTCCGTAAGCAGAGACAGTTTCCTTCTTCTTTTCCAACTAGGATGCATTTATTTCTTTTGATTGTCTAATTGCTCTGGCTAGAATTTCTAGAAAAATGTTGGGTGACAGTGGTAAAAAAGGGGTTCCTATCCTGTTCCTTGTTTTTATGAGGGAAAGTTTTTAGTGGTCTGCCAACAAGCATAATGCTATCCATGGGTGTGTTTTTAGATTTGGGGATTTATATTAATAAATGTCCTTTATCATGTCGAGGAAGTGCTCTTATAGTGTTATATTCTTCAAGTTCTTACAATAAAAGACTGTTGGATCTTGTCAAGGTGAGTTACTTCCAGGTCATTAACATCCTATTAAGAGCAACCAGCAATGAGCTTTGCAAGTCAATAATTCAGTGTTTGCTGAGCTAAACTGACTTGAAAGCAGCCAACGCCAAAAGCCAGGACTCACTCGTCAAAGACATTCTTTGAATAAATTATCCTTAGCGATTTATATGAAAAGTTTGGCTTTCTTCCCCCTCCCACAAAAGCCATGTAGTTCACATAAAAGATAAATGACCTCTTTCACTGAATAAATTCTAAGGTATAGAAAAGGTTAACTGTGATACTTACTCTCATTAGTAAATGTGTTGTCTAGGAACATTCCAGAACTTCAACAGGCTTGGGGGGGGCATTCCAGAACTCCAATAGGCACAGTCCATTGGGGGAGGAACATTCCAGAACTTCAACAGGCACAGTCCAATAGGGAATGGAGGGAGACACAAAGTCTCTGTCTGAAGCCCTTTGTACTGAGGAAGATTTGCACTCTCCATAGCCTATGCCAAACATAAAAGGTTCCTCGATAGCCTGATTTCAAATGAGTATCTGAGAATTTCCTTTAATTAGGCCACAAGACACATATTTCTAATGTCTATCAACATCAGAGCAGCATTTGCAGAGGGGCCCTGTGGCCTCCATCTGAAGTCCATATTTTTCCTCCCTGTTCCATCTGTGGCATTTCTTCCTAGGTATGATGGCCCCAGGTATGTTATTTTCCTTTCAGGCATCTTAATTGAACTTTGCTAATGAAAAAAAAAAATCCACAAGGAACATGCTGTACAAAATAATATTTGCCACTGATGTGGTAGAAATAGAAAATTAAACAAACAATTTGGGAATTATAGGTTCATCACCACTGAGGTGAAAAGTTATAGACCATTTCTCACCCTCAATTATCCACTGGCTCTCTGCTGTGCCTGAGCCAAATACTTGGTTTCTCTGCATACTTCTCTCACTTCTGTTTGCCAAGCTCGAACACCTGAGAACGCCAGGCAGGAATGGCACTGGCCAGCTTCTTGGTAAACACCCTTGAGGGCAATAATATATGTTTAATGTAACTCGTAATTAATCACCAAACTTCCTTTTGAAAAATAAAAACACATCTTGAGGTATAGTTTACTGTCTGGGGAGCAAGAAATGACAGGATAGGAAGAGAGAAGAAGCAAGTAAGGGGGGGTTGATTGAAAACATTTGACTTGGCATGAAGTAAAAGTACATATTTCACACATATTTTTAAACCAACCCCAAAAGACAGCCTGACTTCGAACATGCTGAACAGGAAGCCATTTTCTGTTGGAACGTGTGCTGAGCCCATCCAAAACACACACACTCCTAATACTCCTGGGCTATCTAAAAAGAGTTGGGGTGAAAAGATTTAATTTATATGTGCAATCCTGCTTCCTCTTTTATTTTTTCCTCACTGCCAACTCTGTTTCAAACTTCACCAAAAAAATCATAGGAAATCTCTCTCTGTCTCTCTCTCTCCCCTCTCCCTCTCACTCTCTCTCCTTCCCTCCCTCCCTCCCTCCCCCCACTCCATGTACATTGTACAATTTATACCTCATACTTGGCTTGAAGACTAAAGACAGAGTCAAGAGTGAAGACAGACATTAAACTCTCCTGAAGGAATCTGAATGGAGGAAAGCTGGTCATGGTGTCCGTATCATAGCCCAAGGCTGTGGACCAAGGACTTGTTCTAGATATCAGAATGTGTGCATATAGTATACATTCAAAACGGGTAAAAGTAGGATAGTAAGAAGAGAGGAGAGACAAAGGAATTTCTGAGTATCAGATGAGTGACTCACAACATTTGAATCCTATTAAGTTTCAAAGGAACAATCCTAGGTATCAAGAAGAATTTTTAAATATTTTGGAAAAGAAAAAAGACCCAAATAATGAAGAATTATAATTCAAGCAAAAGAGTTTCCAGAATTTCATGATATTGGAGTGCTTTATACTTGGTTTAACATTGAAGATATGCTGTCTTAGAATAAAATGAGTTCCAGATGAGTGTACTTTTCATAGTATACCTGTTACCCTTATTATGATATTTTGATTTCTTGACATTGCTGAGTCAATGTACAAGAAAACACTTGAAAGAAAATCTAAAACCAAAAGGAAATCCACCGAGTTTGAAGTTTGGATTTCAAAATTCTTAAATTCAATCTAATTTTCCCAGAAAGCTGACCACACCTTAATGGAAATCCGTCATAGGAAAGATTTTATAATGGAGCTGTTTGCTTTAAATACTTCAAGAGAAGTAAAAACCTATGAATACCTGAACTCCAATAAGCATTTCAACATTGCCTCTTGCACCCATGGTTCAATTTTAATTTCACATCAGAATAAGACTAAAGCATACCCCAAAATATTCTACCTGTCACCACAGGCTTTATAATGGCTTCATGTCCAGGTAGCTAGCTTGCCTTAAATTTGATTTCAGAAGGCAAAGCAGCACACTGCTTTTACATTAAGCGGGAATATTCAACTGTATAGCAACACAGTTCCATCTATATATACATATATAATTTTGTTAAACCAGCTCTTGAACCTTACGAGCAATAAATATGATAAAATCAATTTGTACTTTCAATTTTGCAAAGAAAATCAGGCTTTCTATTGACCCACAAATACACACGGAGTCAATGCAGTGCAGTTTCATTAAAGTCTATATGACTGGTATTTCTCTCTGTAACATGTTTTTACTACGGATTTTTTTTTAAGGAATGTGATGTGCAATTAGAATTCTGATGTTTCCGAGGTAAACCAAAACAGACTGTCAGGACGGCCACACAGTCCAAATTTCACACTATGGTGAAAAAACTCCCCAGCCTGATTTCCACCATCAATGGACATCTCTGGGAACTATGGACCACTGCAATGTTGTGTCCAGTCACCTGTGAATTTTTCCAAGCAGTGTAGATAGTAAACCAGCTCTCTGAGTTGGGGGAAGTAAGGTTAATTGCTGATTTCTATGGTATGAATGCTTCCACCATAGTCAACTTCAAGGTACCAACTTGGAGAAGTCACTGAACACAAGTACAAGCCAGATCCAGGTCTCGCCTTAACAAACCAGTCCACGCTAGCCCCAGCAGTGT
>RJWT010038094.1:0-12932 GCA_004365215.1 Cuniculus paca
TGGCCCAGCCTCAGGTGAACCCCACGGCCCAGCCACCCCTGGAGCCCGTGGCCCAGCCTCAGGTGAACCCCACGGCCCAGCCACCCCTGGAGCCCGTGGCCCAGCCTCAGGTGAACCCCACGGCCCAGCCACCCCTGGAGCCCGTGGCCCAGCCTCAGGTGAACCCCATGGCCCAGCCACCCCTGGAGCCCGTGGCTCAGCCTCAGGTGAACCCCAGGGCCCAGCCAACGCTGGATGATACAGTCCAGCCACAGTTAAGCACAGAGGCCCAATGCCCTGGCCCTGCTACCGGGACCCCCAGGCCCTGTGAGGAAGCTTCCTTTAGCCCACCTCTAGATCCTTCACCTGAGGCCCCTGAGAGCCCAGCAAAGCCAGTGGCCCCTGAAGGAGAAAGCCCCGACAGTGCCTCACCAACAGAGGCCCCCACTGCAGGCCCCACATGAGGATCCAAGAAGCTCAGGCCTGCCAGAGCAGCAGAAAAGCCAGAGGGAGTGGAGGAAACAGCCAGTCAGAGCAGTGGGAGTTGCAGAGAACGTCACTGTTGAAAACCCCACCAAGTCCTCGGGCCTGGAAGAACTACAAGGGGGAAGTGAAACGAAGCAGCCAAAAGTCCCAGACAGTTTGTGTCAGCATCCCCTGCCCCGCTCCCGCCACGCTCTTCCATGGTTGCTCCCAACGCAGTCTCCCAGTAGCCTCCTCAGCCACTGCGGATGATGTCCCTCTGGGTTCTGTCCTCCAGTACCGCAGATGCCACCTCCTCTGCACTTCAGTCCTGCTGAAGGAAGATAGTAGGTCAGGCCTGGACACAGGAACAACAAAAAGAAAAATCCCTACGGGCTGCAGCCCCAAGCAGAAGCCAGAGGCCCCAGCAGCCCATGAGTTGGCCTAGTATGGCCAAGCCCTCTCTACCAGTGCCCTGTCCCAGAAGACAGTGAGGCCGGGGCAAGATTTGCCTCAGCGAGGAAGCCGGAGAAGAGCCAAGGTGACCAAGCCTGGATTCAAATCCCATTCTGTGACACCCTGGCTGGGTGACCCAGGACAAACTACTTTTGAGTTCCTGTTTTGTGGGCTATTTTGAGGATTAAACGAGGGGGCACGTGAGGTGCCCCCACAGGAGCCATGTAGCAGGGGATCAGTGAACAGAGTCCTCTCCATCAGGGGCATACATGGATGGCCCTTAGGGTGGATGGGTGGAGGCAGATGGGACAGCCACCACCTGGCCAGAGCACCTGGGCTCCTGTGACAGGCCTGGGCTACAGACACCTATGTGGCCCGACAGAGCATGGTGCCACCTCTGCACCTTTCCGGGGAGGGAGGGATTGGCAAGAGACTTCAAAGTCTGATTGCATTCAAGGGTTTGACTGGCAGTCACCTGCCCCCAACCCTCCTGGGGAGGGCTGCACAGGTTCTCTGGAGGGGATGCAGGTATAGACTGCACTAGGTCCAACCTCCCTCCATCTAAGCTTAAGGGCACAGTTTAGAAGTCATCTGAGTGCACCAGTGGCCCCAGAAAGGGCAAAGGTTCCCAGAGGTCACCAAGCTTCTATCAGGCAGAGCCAGCTCCTAGGCAACTGCAGATTCTTCAGGAAAAAAAGAGGAAGTGCTGCAGGCCTGTTCCCCATCTCCTTCCCCTCTGCTTTCTCCCTGCCCCTACAGTCCAAGACCATGGCCCCTGCGCCTCTCCTGCACAGCCCTTTCCCACTAGTTCAGCACTGGGATCTGCAGCAGCTGTAAGATGCCCTCGGCAGCAGGTGAACTGACAATGGCATTTTATGTGCTGCCCTTCCCAAGGCTGCATCACTGTAAAAAGGAGGCAGGCAGTTTGGGCAGCGGGGTGTGGTGTGGTGAGGTCTGGATTTGGATCCCAGCTTGCTCTGAGCCCCAGTGTTTGCCTGTGTCAATTTGGGATAATGTTTTTCTTGTTGGACAGCAGGTTGTGGTTGTTATCAGAGCCAGGCATAGGAAGGGCATGGATTATAGGCACTAAGACAGGTGGGAGAGGGATTTCTGGGCAGATGTGAGTTATTTGCATCCATTTGTCCAGTAAGTATTTACTGAGCACATGCTAGGCCTGATGCCTCTCTGGCTGGCCTTCCCTTTTAGAGATACACAGGCGGGGTTCAGGTTGTGGTCTCTGGTGCCCCAAAGGAGTTGCCTGAATCTTGGCTCTACTGTTCACTGTGTGTAAACTTCAGCAAAACTCTTGGCTTCTTTGGAACTCAGCTGCCAATCTGTAAAATGGGGATCATAACTGATTGATCTCTATGATGTGTTTGGATCTTTATCAAGTACACAGTAAGTGCTCAATATGTGTTAACCCTTAATTTGGTTGTACCAATAGGCACCCCCTGGCCCAGACCAGGCGTGAGACCAATGCAGGTCAGAGCCCATGTGACTGGTAGACTGCCTGCCAGGTTTTATTCCCCCTCCCACATTACCTCCTCCTCCTTCATTTTTCCTATTTTATTTGTTGGGGTGCACACTTTCTGGGGACAGGGATTGGGCTTCTGTTCCCCTTTTCCTGGCAGGGGTCCCAAAGCTTTTCAACATGGAGAGCAGATAGTGGATAAAACCTCAGCACCAGCCACCTGCCTTGAGGACTGAGCCAGCCCCACAGCCAATGTCCCAAAGGAGAATCCCACTCATAGTGGGTAATTGCTATCCAGGAGAAAGAGCAGGCCCTGAAGCGACCTGCATGACAGTTTTCCCAGAGTTTCCCAGAGGAGGTTTATGTTGGAGGAAACAGGGCCTTGAAATCCCCCACAGCCCCCCCACATCACCGTAGTACACAGGGTTGGGCTCCTGTTGCCTTCTGGGAGACTCCTTCCATCCATCTCTGGGTGAGAGACCCTTCCCTCTCTGTTCCGGAGGAGCCAGATGTTGATTCTGAAGGTTTTTAATTTTACATTCAGAGATACCACTCATTCACTTGCTCAACCTGCACGATCACGTGCTGGGTACTGGGTCCCTTTCTGGGAGCTGAGTGTAGAGTGAGGGAAAAAAGGCAAAATCCTTGCCCTCAATTTGTTGACCTCCTAGCAGGGAGAAGCATCCGGTGATCCAGCAGTGACTGAGAACAATGCAGGGGGAACAAGGAAGGGCCAGAGAGTGACGGGGTGAGAGGGGTGTCAGGGAGAGCCCCAAGGGAGGTGACAGGTGAGCAGAGAACTGGAGTTAGTTGAGGGATAGAGTCTTTTCAAGACCTAGGGGGAAAGCTTCCAGCCAAAGGGAGGGAACAGGAGGCCCTGTCCTGGGGTGGGGGTTGTTCAGGGATGGGAGAGGTCAGTATCACTGGGCCACAGGCAGGGAGAGGACAGTGGGGGTGTGAGGGGTGGTGAGTAGGGGTCAGACAGGTAGAGTGGCTGGAGAGAAAAGGCAGCTGAGGATTCTATCTCTATCAGGCCAGTGATGGGTTGGGAAGGGTTCAGGGAAGCGGGGTCACCCAGGCTGGCGATGACTTTAAACAGACCCTCACCTACTGCCTGGGATCTGGCTGCATCTGGTCCCCACATTCCTGCCTGGCCAGCCTAGGGTTTATGGAGCACTAGGAAATACAAGGACTTTGAAGCTAGATGGAGACTGAACACTAGCTGTGTGTCCTCAGGCAAGCACCTGCCCTCTCTGAGCCTGTTTCCTCCCAGGATGATGAGGGGAATGAGATGGCACACGCGGTAGCCCACTCTCCAACACACAGCTGAGGCTCCTTTTCTCTGCCCCTCTTTGCCTCTTTCCTTTTGTTTCTGGAAAAGGGACACTGCCATCACCTCCTGGGTGCCCAGAGCCATCGACTTAAAAGAAAAGTGGGTCCCATAAGGACACTGAGCCCCACGGTGAGACGGGGTGGGGTTGATCTGGGGAGGTCAGGCTGGGTTTCTTGTCAGAAAAGGAAGAGGCCTGCGGTCTGATCTCCAGCCTCCGTGTAGATGGTCCACGGAGCAGAGCAAGGTGCGAGGGATCTGCAGCCCTCAATAAAGGCGCTGGCAGGACCCACGTGTGTCCATCGTGAGGAATGGAACCGCTGGGCCTTTCCCTCTCTCCTTCCAACACTGTCTTACTTAGCAGAGAGCTTTGACTCTTATAAAATCTGTCCATGTAGACACCACCTGGAGGCGGGCGGGGACAGTCACGGGGTGCCTTAGCGGTGGGCAGTCGGGACGGGGACTGGCAGGATTGGCTTGACCCTACCCCGGCAACTCCCGCGCATGCCCCAGTCCTTGCACATCGTCCCTCGCTCTAGCTGCTGCAGAGCAACTTTTCACTTCTTCGGGTGGGGAAGCTTCAGACCCGGCCCATTCGGGGTGGGGCTCCGCCTGGCCCCGCCCCCGCCCCGCCTGACTCCGCCCCAGCCCCGCCTGACTCCCCCCAACCATTTCTGCGGCCCCACCCCCGCGCGCGTGACTCGGCCCCGCCTCTCCAGCCCCTGCCCGGCCCCCTCCCCCGCCCTCGCTCCTCTGTCACTTCCTGATTCCCGCTTCCTGCTTCCCAGAGATCGGGATCCCAAGCCGCCCGAGGCCGCCGCTGCAGCCCCCGGCCCTCCCGGTGAGCGGTGAGCGGGAAACGGGGCGGGACCCGGCTGGGAGCGCGGGCGAGGGCGGGGTCCAGGGATGGGGGGCTGCAAGGCGGAGGGGCACTTTCTCTCCTTTGCACCCCACCCTCAGTCCTAGCTACCCCTGGCCGTCCAGCCTCTCCTCCTGAGGCAGGGTCCCTGGAAGTTGGGTCGCTGTTTCACCTTGGACCGCGCTCTGAGGCCGCTGTGGGATGCTCGGCGGCTGGCAGCGCCTTCTGGGCCCCTGCTGCGTCCTGCCAAGGCCCCCGGGCCGGGGTTCCTGCGGCTCCTTGCACCTTCCCTGGGACTCAGAACTGGGGCCTCGAGCGCCCTACACCGGGGAGACCTTTCCTGCCTCCACTCCTCCCTGCCCTTCATCCAGCCCCCAGATCTCTGGGCAGGAAAGGCAGCTCCGAACCGCCCTGGATCTAAAGAGCTATGCCTTCTCCCCCCCGCCCCCCAGGAGAGGTGGGGAGGAAGGGTCCAAGGAAAGTTCTGCAAACCCACTCAGAACTCAGCGGTGGTGAGCGCCAGGGATCAGTGCATTTACCCCTTCACATCACTGCCTGTGGGAGGCAGCCTTGGTCTCCGCCTGTGACCCTGTTCTGTGACTGGGGAAACTGAGACCCAGGCTAGTTCTAACAACCAGGCCCTGTTATACCCTCACCTCCCATCATGCAGCCCGGGGAGAGCTCGGGTCGCTGTGACAGCAAGGTGATCCCCACCTCTCTGCCCCGCAGACATGTCCTTCCGAAAAGTAGTGCGGCAGAGCAAATTCCGGCATGTGTTTGGGCAGCCGGTCAAGAATGACCAGTGCTACGAGGACATTCGAGTGTCCCGTGTTACCTGGGACAGCACTTTCTGCGCAGTGAACCCCAAATTCCTGGCGGTGATTGTAGAGGCCAGCGGTGGGGGTGCCTTTCTGGTGCTCCCCCTAAACAAGGTGGGCCCCATCAAGGCTGGGAGGAGGGCTGGAGGGAAGACCACAGGCACCTGAGCCACTCCTGTGGCCTTTCCGCACATCTCAGAGGCCTGCCTCCTTTGTCCCCTCCCTGCTGGGCAGGTATTATGATCCATATTTACTGCCCAGGAGGTGTGAGCGAAGGTGGCAAAAGTGTTTATTGCCACTGAGTCAGAGACAGGGGCTACAGACATTTCCTGCTTATCTGGGATGGTGGGGTTGGGCACTGTTACATCTGGACCACCGGTGAGCCAGGCTCAGTACATCATTCCTACTCCCGGGAGGGGACTGAGGCTCTGGAGAGATGAGCACAGCCATCCTGACTATGTCCCCATGCCTGCAGACGGGCCGCATTGACAAGGCCTATCCGACGGTGTGTGGGCACACAGGACCTGTGCTAGACATTGACTGGTGTCCCCACAATGATGAAGTCATTGCCAGCGGCTCAGAGGACTGCACAGTCATGGTGAGCACAGGGCTGCTCAGGCCAGGGTCTCAGGCGTGGCTGTGGGCTGCTGGTAGCAGAGGCCTCAGCCTGGCATCCCCATCCCTCCTGCAGGTGTGGCAGATCCCAGAGAATGGCCTGGTTTCCCCACTGACAGAGCCGGTGGTGGTGCTGGAGGGGCATACCAAGCGCGTGGGGATCGTCACCTGGCACCCCACCGCCCGAAACGTGTTGCTCAGTGCAGGTCTGCGCTGCGCCCTACCCGCCTTGCCCCTCGATCCCCCTCTGCATACACGGCTCTGGGACGCCCTAGCAGCCTCTCCAGGGCCCACCTGTCAGATAGGGAAGCTGAGACCTGCAGCAGTCGAGAGAGTTGGTTCAGTCCCAGGGGAGTGGGCAGTAGGTCTGGGGGGCTGGTGGCCCCTACCTGCCTGCCCAGGTCTAAGCTGATGGCCCTCTACCTGCCAGGCTGCGACAATGTGGTGCTCATCTGGAATGTGGGCACTGCAGAGGAGCTGTACCGCCTGGACACCCTGCACCCTGACCTCATCTACAACGTCAGCTGGAACCGCAACGGGAGCCTCTTCTGCACGGCATGCAAGGACAAGCGCATGCGCATCATCGACCCCCGCCGGGGCACCCTGGTGGCAGTATGTGGCCCAGAGGGTGAGGATGGCAGTGGACAAGCCCAGGGGCTTGATTGGGGTGCCGTACTGACCACGTGTCCCTCCCCAGGAGCGGGAGAAAGCCCACGAGGGGGCCCGGCCCATGCGAGCCATCTTTTTGGCGGACGGCAAGGTGTTCACTACGGGCTTCAGCCGCATGAGCGAGCGGCAGCTGGCACTCTGGGACCCAGTGAGTGGCTGTGGTCAGCCTAAGGGGGCAGGCTTGAGAGTGGGCCCCTACTCTGGCAGCATCATCCTGGACCAGGATGGCAGGGGTCACCATGCAAGGACTGGCCCCAGAGCCTCGCCACCCTCTCATGTCCCTGCCCTGGGCTCTCTGTCCCGCCCTGAGGTTCCCTCGTCTCCCAGTGCCTCCATGTCTTTGCCACCCTGCTCCTGCCAATGGAAAGGCGCTTTCCTCCTCTGCTTGTCTGAACCACGCAGCTGGTCTTCGAGGGCCAGTGCAGAGGTCTCTCGTCCAGCAGACCCTTTCCACGAAGTACTCTGTCCTACAGCTGTGTTTATGCACAATGACCAGAGTCCCTTTCAAAGCGGGGATGGTATGGTCCCCAGCACATTCTCAGTGGCCTGGGAAGAGTCTTAAGGCCTGGGGGAGGATGGGAAAGTAGGAACACGGGGATGGAAAGAATCCCTTGATGGGTTACACTGTGGGTGGAGCCCAGGAGGTAGGAGAGAACCCCTTTCATCTTGGAGGACAATGTTGGCTGGCATGTGAGGCTGGTTAAGGCCAGTCCTGCTCGGGGGTTTGGAGGGACAATTGTGGCTTGACCTGACTGCTCCCCGTGTACCAGGAAAACCTCGAGGAGCCTATGGCCCTGCAGGAGCTGGACTCAAGCAACGGGGCCCTGCTGCCCTTCTATGATCCTGACACCAGCGTGGTCTATGTTTGTGGCAAGGTGGGGCTGGGCACAGCTGGTGGGAATAGGGGAAGTTTTGTGGTCTTGGTGCTGAGCCCTGTGCTCCTACAGGGTGACTCCAGCATCAGGTACTTTGAGATCACAGATGAGCCCCCCTACATCCACTTCCTGAACACGTTCACCAGCAAGGAGCCCCAGAGGGGCATGGGCAGCATGCCCAAGCGGGGATTGGAGGTCAACAAGTGTGAGATTGCCCGGTAAGGGAATGGGACTCACTCTGGGACCCGGCCTGGGGACGGGTCAGGATGGGAGCAGGGGTCAAGCCCGGGGCATCGAAGGTGAGAGGTCACATCATAGGAGATAGCTCAGGAGCAGGGGTCCAAGGGTCAGGGGCCAGTCTATAGAAACCCTTGAAGCCACAAGGAAGCCTGCATGAGGGGTCTTGGGGTCCGCCTGTGGGAAGGCTGGGGAAGGCTTGGAAATGGAGGCTGGGGGCATCAAGGAGAGCTCTGCTTATGGGGCCTCCTGTCCCTTTCCCAGGTTCTACAAACTGCATGAGCGAAAGTGTGAGCCCATTGTCATGACTGTGCCAAGAAAGGTGAGGCCGCCTGCTTCTTGAACCCATTTGCTTTCTTCTCTTAACACATACTGGCAATGGGTGAAGCCTATGAGTGGATGCAGTGGATGGGCTGGACAGATGCCAGCAGGCAGTCGTACCCGGGGTAGATAGAGGGCGAGCAGGAAGACACAGAGGGCTAGCTGGGGTCTGTCCCAGAGGAGCTGGGAATGGAAAGGGACGAGGGGTCTGGCTGCAGTGGAGAGTTCCATGAGGGCTACCAGGCCACATGGGGTTTGGCACCAGATGCCGTGTCTCAGACACATGTCCATTATTCTCCAGCTGACGTTTGCTGAGCACTTCAATGTGCCAGGCACATCTGGGTGCAGAGCAGGGTGGGGGCTGATAGGACCTGCCCCAGCAGGCCCAAATGGGATTCCCAGGATCTCACAGAGCCACCTAGCTGGGGCCCGTGGTTTGCAGGCAAGGGTGGTAACAGAGCCTTGCTCGGGGGGGTTGGGACACTGCAGAGGGAGCTGTTGGTGGTGTCCAGAAGTGAAGTGAAATGACAGATTTGAGGTCACTTGGGGCCAGGCCATTAGAGGCTAGATTGACAGAGCCCAGGAGGGAAGTGAAAAAGTGGCCACGCAGGGTCCACCTGTACAGTCTTTGGTGGGAGACCCCCCCCAGCTCATCCTGACCTCTACCTGCTGTGCAGTCCGACCTCTTCCAGGATGATCTGTATCCTGACACGGCCGGGCCCGAGGCGGCCCTGGAGGCTGAGGAGTGGGTGAGCGGGCAGGATGCCGACCCCATCCTCATCTCACTGCGGGAGGCCTATGTGCCCAGCAAACCGAGAGACCTGAAAGTCAGCCGGCGCAATGTGTTATCTGACAGCCGGCCGGCCAGCTCCAGCCGGCCAGGCACTTCCACGTCCGCTGCCACCCCTGCTGATGCCACCCCCAGCGGCAGCCTCACAGGGGCTGAGGTATATGCTCCCTAGGCGGGGTGGTATGGGGCGCCTGGGTGTTGCCTCAGCCTGTGTGGGCCCCTTTCTGAGCCCGAGTCCTCTGTCTGGTGGTTACTTTGAGGAGAGTTGTAGCTGATGGCCACTGACTTCCTGTTGTCCCTGCAGGAGGCTGGGAAGCTGGAAGAAATCCTGCAGAAGCTTCGGGCATTGCAGGCACTGATCAAGGAGCAAGGGGACCGCATCAGCCGCCTGGAGGAGCAGCTCGGCCGCATGGAAAATGGGGATGCGTAGGACCATGGCCCCTGGGTCCACCCCCTCACTGCATTCCCTCCTTCATCCCCTTCTCACTCGGCTTCTGCTGGCAGGTCACGCATTGGCTGCTGACTGCACAAGGACCTCTGTGGCAGGTCAGGGCCAGTTTGTACCTGACCGGGCCTGGGGCCCAGGTTGGAGCCACTGCCTAGCTCTGGTTCTTGTTACTGTGGAGGATTTTTATACCAAGGCAAGTTCGCTTGTACTTTGAGGGGCCATCTCCCTCACCCAGCCTGCCCCCTGCCCCCAGAGGAAGTGGCAGGGATGAGCTCTATATTTTCATTCCAAATAAAATTTTCTTTCTAAAACCTTGGCTTGACCAGCTACTTCAAGCGTGGGCCTGGGAAGGAAAATTGGAAAGCCTGGGGACAGATGAGCATGGAAGTCATGAGTGTGAAAGGGCTGGGGGCCCCGAGTGGCCACACACTACTCCCCTAAATTTTGTCAGGCAGAGAGACTGAGGCAGAAGACTTGTAGACACATCCACAGCTTCATCCAGCTTTGAGCTGGGTGTCTGGTCAGGCTGGTGACCCCAGCCTCACCCAGAGAAGCTTGTGAGAATTTGATGTGGGCTGGAGTGGTCCCGAGAGGCCCAGGTCCCACCACGGTCCTGCGGCAGGCAAGAGCGGGTGGGGTACTGTGAACAGGAAGCGGAAGTGTTGGGTCGATAACTCCTAGCTGCACTTGAGAGCTCCGGAGCTCACTTCTCAACACATCCAGAGCCAGAGGTGGGCGCCCTGCGAGGAGGCCAGTGGACCGATGGTGAGTGTTAGGGCCTGCTGCTTTCTTGGGGCAGGGGCAGGGGGGTTCCAGGAGGTCCGGACTGGGATGTATGGAAAGGCTTCCCCACTAGGACCCGGAGGCACAGAGAGGCAAGACCAGGTTGAGCATCATTGGGCAGAAGCTGGGTCCAATTCAGAGCTGGGCTCCCTGGAACCCAGAGTCCAATCCCCAGCACCCCACTCCAGGTCCAGCCCTGCTTTGAGGCCCCTGGGCTAGACCCTTACCTGGTCATCTCATGAGCTGGATCCAGCATAGCTCCCGCTTGTGTCCCTGGAGCCTGGAGGCTGAGGGAAGGGCCACACTCACACCCCTCCCCCTTCCTCTATACGCTCCACCTGCCTCGTTCCGACCGCAGGCTTCCTCTGCCAGCTGCACCCGGCCGCCCCCAGCCCCAGCCCTGCTCGCTTGGGGCCCTCGGGGATGGGGCACGGGTTGCTAAGCGGAAACTGCAGTAGCTGTGGGAGGAAGAGGGGCCTCAGGGACCCCCATCCTGGGACCCAGCTAAGCAGAGGCTTAGGGGTTGCTTCTTTGTTCATCAAGATCCACCCACCCCAGCTTCCAGAGTCAGCACTGTCGCCAGCCACTCAGGCGCCTTCCTTTCCTTCTCTCGTCTCTTACCCACTGTCCTCCCTCAGGTGGGCAGTTTTGACACATTTAGCCTGTTTTTTGTATTTTTGAGACAGGGTCTTGCTGTGTAGTTCAGGCTGGTCTTGAACTTACTGTGTAACCAAGGCTGGCTTTGAACTCATGGCATCCTCCTGGCAAGTGCTGGGATTACAGGCAAGAGGCATTTCCTTTTCTTTCAGGCAAGAGGCATTTCCTTTTCTTTCTCTTTTCCTGGTCTTTTTGAGACAGGGTTTCACTATGCGGTTTAGGCTGCCCTTGAACTTACTTTGTAGCCTAGGATGACCCTGAATTCGCAGGAATCCTCCTGCCTCAGCCTCCCAAATGCTGGGATTATAGGCATTGTGCCACCAGGCCCAGCTAGCCTGTATTTCTTTTTTTTTTTTTTTTTTTTTTTTTTTTTTGCGGCACTGGGGATTGAACTCACGACCTTGCGCTTGCCAGGCAGGCGCTTAGGCCACTGAGCTAGATCCCCAGCCCTAGCCTGTATTTCTTGATCATCTACTATGTACCAGGTGTTAGGTTTAGGTCTGTGGGCCCCAAAATGTCTTCCCACAGCTTATTCTGATTAGAGAGATGAGGGAAGGCAACAGAAAAAGCAGACCAGTCTCCTATGTACTATGGAGAAAATAGAGCAAGTTAGGGGGTCGGGAGAGCGCAGCGTGGGCGGACTACTGTAATAAACAGCAGTTAGCAATCTAAGTCATGCTGGCCCTCCCAGGAGGTGAGCAGGCGGCCATGTGGCTCTCAGGTTTGAGGTATTCCAGGCCAAGAGAAGGGCCAGTGCAAAGGCCTTAGGCAGGAGCAGGCGGAAGGACGCAAGGAATGAGGTGAGCTGTAGGGTCAAGGTCAGAGTTAGAGGCAGATCATACTGGGCCAAGGCCTTGACCAAATAAGGACTGGAGCTTTTCGGCTTGACTGCTTCCATTTTGCTGAGAGTGACTGAGGACCTTCTCAGTGGGGAATGGAAATTGGTCTTGCACTCATCCAGCGCCACACCAGGTGACAGTCCCAACATGTCTCCTACAGGCTCTATCCTGTGCCCTTGGGTTTGGGTTGCTGGTGGCCCTGCCAGGAACTCTGGGCTCCGGGGACAGCGTGGGCTCCAGCTATGTGACTGTTGTCCTACTGCTGCTGCTGCTCCTGTTGCTGATCACTGGCCTGGCCCTGGCCTGGCATCGCCTCAGCCGTGACTCAGGGGGTTACTACCACCCGGCCCGCCTGGGCACTGAGCTGTGGGGCCATACCCGTCGCTTGTTCTGGGCCAGCCGTCCAGGCCACTGGCTTCAGACGCGATTTAAGTTGGGGTCACCAGACAACGCAGAGGGGCAAGAGGATGTGCAGGAAGCAGAAGATGAAGATGCCATGGATGGGGGCATGGAGGCTGAACCCCAGGAAGATAAGCAGCACTGCAGAGCAGAGGCCTGCCCAGAGCAGGCCTTGGGGTGCACTGAGGAAGCACCCGACATCGATGCTGAAAGGGGCTCAGGAGGCAGCGCTGAGGCCCTGCTGAGTGACCTGCACGCCTTCTCAGGCAGCGCAGCCTGGGATGACAGCGCTGGGGCCGCAGGGGCCCAGAGCCTCCATGTCACTGCACTATAAGGGCCGGCCTGGGTGTCCCAGCCCTGTTGTGGCATCTCACTGTACCTCTGCTTCCCAAGCTGCCACAGTGGAACACAGCTGCCTGGGACCTGTCATCGTCACCCCAACCCCTACACGGAGCACCTCAGACTGTCACCCCCTCCAGTGCCCAAACCTGTGTAGCCCCTGCTCCAGAAGGCCATCCGCCACATGTGCCCTGGGCAGCCATGTGAAATAGATCCCCTCCCACCCTGCAGATCTGTAGTCCTAGAAACGGGTGATAGCACACTCTGGTAGGAAATGCTAAAATGTTTTACTGTATGAGAAATGATACTTAGTTCCCTATTAAACTCACACCTGAGAAAAATTCAAGGTACCTGTTTTAAAAATGCACTGTTTTCAGGGATAAAGAATTATTACTTGGGAACTGAGTGTGGAAAAACTGGCCTTTGAGCTTTCCGAATGCAAACTACTCTGAATCATGAATATATGGGAGTACCTTAACCATGTTAGTGTCCAAATAATAAATGATCCTGAGGACCCAATCCAATTTTATGAAACTATAATGGAACTAGTTAGATTAAGCTACAAGTATCACTTGTGATCCTGTA
>RJWT010038095.1:0-12929 GCA_004365215.1 Cuniculus paca
CTGGGAGGTCAGGCAATGTGCCCCTGAGAGGGCAGTGTGGGAAGTTGTGAGTGTGAAGCCAAAGGTGCAGTGCAGAACCCAGAAGTTTGAAAAAGCCAGGAGCATGGATCATCTAAGGAAAGCTGTGAGAATTGAGCAGAGTAGGCCTAAGAGAGAAGCCCTGAGAGCTAAAATCCCTGGAAGTGCTGTGGGAATGGAGTCACTCAAGCCTTTTGGAGCTCAAAACCAGATTGCCTCAGATGCAAAGCATGGAACTCTAGGACTTAATGTTGCCCTGCTGAATCTTGGACTTCCTTTGGTCCCATTCCTTTGTATCCCCATTTGTAGTACCCTTTGGAATGGTAATGTATATCTTGCACCACTGAATATTGGAAGTGTTTAACTTTCTTTTCATTTGTTCAGGGGCTTGCAGCTAACAGCTTGCCTTAGATCTCAGAGGAGACTTGGGACTTGGACTGTTCTGCAATGCTGAAACTGTTAGGACTTTGGCAACTCTTGGAGATGGACTAAATGTCTTTTGCATAAAGGATGTACATGAGTCTTTGGGGGTCCAAGGGTGGAATGTTATGGATTGTGTCTAGGTGACCCCCCAAGCCTCATGCAGTCATGAAGGTGGCTGAATCTAGTGTTTGTGATTGGTTCATTGTCTAGTGCTGGCATTAGTGGTGTAAGCACTTCACCTACCCAGGGGCAGAGCTGGCATACAATATAAAGGAGGGAAGAAGGCATGTTTTCTGCCTCTCTTTTGTCCTGTTCGCTCTTGCCACTTGTGGGCCGCCATGAACAGCTGCCCCTCAGTCATGCCACCCTGCCTTGGAGCCAGCTGGGTATGGACTGAGACCTCCAAAAATAGTAAGAAATAAGCCTTTCTTTCCTTTATGTTGGGCATCAGGTATTTTGTCTCAGCAATGAGAGAAAAGTAACCAAGACAATGATCCTGAGGAAGCCAGGAGTCGCCATCCCAATCCCCTACAAAAAGAGTCACTATTCTGTATGCATGCCCACTTGCTACGTGACTGACTTCCTCATTTATCCCAAATTTAATCAATTTTAGCTGAGCAATTAATCTTACTGGTTGACCATAGTTCTGTCCCACCTTATGCCTGCCTTGCGAGTTCCCATGTTTTCCCCACCTTGGACTCATCTCACCTCATAGTTTTACTCTATAAAAGCCCCTAGAAAAGACAGAGTCTTTGGAAATCCATTTGGGACCTCTTCTGTCTCTCAGACAGAAGCTTTCGTTCTCTCAATAAATATATTCTGCTCTTAACCTCTGTTGTTCCTGAAGTTCATTCTTCAATTTAAGAGAACATAAACTCATACCCGACATATAGTACACTGGGAGTTTTGTTCCCCTATATCACTAATGCTCAAGTTGTGTGCACCCCAGCTCCACACATTCATCCACAGTATGAGGAAGGAATTACGAACATACCCATACTCTGGGCAATGAGGCTTCACCTCCCGCTTCAAAGAGCCTGCGGAGGAGAGAATAGCCCCGGAGGTCTGCTGTTAGCCTGCCCCACCCATCTCTCCCACACTCAGAGCCTCACTACCTGATTTAGAAACAGCACATGATTAATTCTGCCATGCCTCCATCTGCTGATGCCAGGGCCCTTTCACTCCCCTAGACCAGTGTCAGTTAACCTGTGACACGTGTTTTGTTTTTCTTTGAAGATAAAAGATATTAATGTTTTTCTAAACTAAAACTTCAGTATTCAGGTTTAATTGTAGCGTTGGCACTTGGCAATACATCAGTGGGTTTTGGGTTGCAGTTTAGACACTCATCTCTAGAAGGTTCGCTATCACTGCCCTAGACTCTTGAGTGGTGAGTGTATGTGAATGGAGGATACCGGGAATCAAACCTAAGGGCATTCTACCACTAAGCTACAACCCCAGCCCTTTTAGTTTTTATTTTTGGACAGGTTCTCACTGTGTTGCCCAGCCTGGCTTCAATTTTGTGATCCTCCTGCCTCAGCCTCCTGAGTAGCTGGGTTTACAGGCATGGGCCACTGTCTATGGCTCCCCTAGATACCCCCTTCTCTGCCTAAGCTGGCCCCACCCTTTTAGCTGGTTCCTGAACACCTCCCAGCATGTCCTGTGGGAGTGCCCTTCCTTTAGGGAACCCAGTAAATCTCCTAAATCCTCAGCCTCTTCTTTGAACCTTCACTGTTCCTTCTAATCAGTAAGAGTCTTCTAACAGAATCTTGGCTCTCTCTAGGACACTGGACACCCTGAAGTCTTTTTGCCTTTCTTCTTTTTTTTTCTTTCTTTCTTTTTTTTTTTTGTTTTGAGAGAGGGTCTCACTATGCAGTTCAGGCTGGCCTTGAGCTCACTTTGTAGCCCCAGCTGGTCTCGAACTTGCAACGATCTTCCTGCCTCAGCCTACCGAGTGCTGGATTACAGGCATGAGCCACCATGCCTAGCTTGCCTGCTTCCTTTTTATCCTGCTTCTAGAGGATGATACTTCCTCCTCCAGAAAGGTCTTAGACTACAAGCTTCAGTGATCTGTTTCTATCTCAGAATCATAGTTATCTCCCACCTCTGAAACACTCCCTTTCTCCATCACCTTTTGGTACACTTCTAAGTAGAGGATCCTTCCATTACTTTGGTCTCTCAGTTTCCTGACTTAATCTTCCCCCATGATCTTTTCCTCTGCCCTATGCCAACCACCCATCCATGGTCATACCTCAGACTCTGTCACTACCATCAACCACAACCTCTCTCTAATCCAAATGTCAAACACACCATGCATCCTGCCTTCCCAACCCATCTGCTCTAATCCTAAACCCTAACTAATTACTTAACCCACTAGTTCCTTCTATTCATTGACTCTATCCCTTTAAGGACAGGGCCCCTTAAATCCCTCTTGTCTACGGGTTCACATGTATTCTATTACTCAGCTTGGATTTCTTAATCACTTGCACACATGCCCATTTACTTTGCTCTGTTTGTTTAGTAAATCCCAAACCTGGTTGGATACAACTCACCCTTAATTCTGCCTCCCTGCAGCTGAACTTAAATGTGCTCAATAAGTAACTATTAAATAAATGTTGAATAAGCAATAAACTAATATATTCTAGGAACTCTGGGTAATTACCTTATGTACCAATAAATGTAAATATCTGAATTCAGAGAAGTTAAGAGGAAAAAAAAAGTCCCTTGGCTCCAGTCAAATATGCTAGAAACTTCAAAACAAGCCATTTTGCTCGACTTTTTTTTTTTACTCTAGTGGTAGAATCTGCCTATTAACCACCCCATGTAACTCTCTTCGAAAAACTGATGCTTTCTAAAATTTAGTTTGATAGATTCTTCCCTCACAAAACAGCAAATACAGCTATCTTCTACAAAAACAAAATATTGCCTTCAGATTAAGCCTATTTGTTGCTAGGGTAATAATCTGGATTAATTCAAAGTTCACCTGACAAGATGACCTCCAAAATTCTTCCTGAGACTGCCTGAAACCAGCACATCCACAGCCAGGAGTTATGAAATGCTTCCCATGTCAAAATGAGACACAGCAAAGCACAGATAAGGTTTACAAAAGGAGGAAGTAGGTAATACACTCGATAAGCACACGTGCTTCCATTCTGAAAAGACTGGACTTCTGGGAAGATGGCAGATTGGTAAATAGCAATAAGCCAGACTCTCCAAGATTTGGAATCCAGACCCTAGAAAATAACCTGAGGAGTAAAAGAAGGAGGGAAGCAGATCCCTGGGACCCAAGAAGGATCTGAAGAGAATACTGGAGTCTACAGGGGAATTGAAGAGACAGTATATGATGTATTAAAAGGAGGGGACAATCTGCACTTTCTCTCCAAATCCTGGCTCATGGTGAAAGAAAGGAAGATGAAATCTACAGAGACACAGTGAAAGCAGGAGACTTTCAAGGCCTTCATGGAGAAAAACACCAGTGGAATGAACAGAGCAGTGGGTGTTGCGCACTACAGCTGTTGGTGGGTGCCTCCAGTCCAGGTGTCTACCATGTCCCCTGGAAAGCATGCCTACTCAGATGTCATTGTAGGGACGGCTCAACTGAACCAGGGTCTCAGAGCAGCCAAGAGTTTGCTTCACTTCAGGGTTACCCGTGTTAAATTCCCACAGTACTGGATGAAGGACAAAAAAGGTAGATTTCCATGATCAAGGAGCTGTGGTCAGGCTGGCAAGACAGAACCAGAGTGTTATATGCTAAACGACTCCGGCCTCACTCCCACGACCAGACGTCAGGTTTAACCTCTAGTTTCAGTGAATGTTAAAGTCCCAGAATGGGCACCTGCCTGCTGGCTTGCTGGGACTATCCAGCACAGATCTGGGCTCTGACTGACACTCTTGTCTACCAGTCTCTGCACTGGACACCACCACAAAATTGTAGACCCACAGACTTGAAATCACACAGCAATTTCCTTTTCATTTTTTCTTTCTTTTTTTTTTTTTTGCTTTGGTATTGTTTGTTGTTGTTTGCTTGGTTTCTTAAAAATTATTTTTGGCTTTTTAAAAATTGTGAGTGTCAACATTATTTTTAGTTTTTTTGTTTTGTTTTGCTCTGTTGTTTGAATTTATTCCTTTTCTTCCCTCCTGTCTTCACCAGTTTCCTGGGTAATCATCCTCTGTTTATTTATTTGTTTATTTATTGTTTCCAGCACCAGAGATCAAACTCATGACCTTGCACTTGCCAGGCAGGTGCTTACACCATTGAGTTAAATGCCCAGCCCTTTATCCTCTATTCTTTAGCCTTGCTTCTAATATCTTTTTCTTCTTTCATTTCTTTATTTTTTTCCCCTTTTAAATTTTCTCCCCTTAAGGTAAACTTGGTCTATGAAGTAGATACTAACTATATGTAACTTTTTGATTTATTTTAGATTTTGTTACATAACTATAAAATCTTGTACTGAGGGTTAAATGTGGCAAATTGTTAATTATCACAATTTATGAATTGCTAGTCTGTGTTTGATGTTACAGTTACTACTGATTATATTACTTTAGCCAAGGTGAAATAGTTGTGATCACTTGATCTTCCTTGTATGCCAAATCTAGATTGTCTTGGGATCATAAACAATACTACAGCCCAGTACTGAAGAACTGGGTGCTAGGCCAGATGACCTGAAACCTTTCATCCATAATAAACAGAAAAGGCAGGATCCTAGGACAGACTCAAAAGTCAAAATCCAGCTATTCCTAGGACACCTCTGAAAAGTAGCCATTTCCTTTTTTTTTTTTTTTTTTGCAGCATCAGGGATCAAACTCATGACCTCACGCTTGCCAGGCAGGCGCTTAGGCCACTGAGCTAAATCCCTGGCCCTTTCCATTTCTTTAAGAGGTCTTGAAACTAGTAATAAAGTTACCTGCCATAAGCAATTTACAAGACCCAATGCAGAAAATGAATAAACAAAAAATACATAGAAAATGAGAAAACGTAGAAGGAAGACACAATACAATGACTCCAACTTTCCTCAGGGAAATTCAGGGAGCACTGAGGTGGAAGAAATCAAAAGCCATCCAGCTGAACTTTCTGAAATGGTAATACTGTAAGCTACAAAACAGATGGATATGTCTCTTGAAAAAACTGAAACAGAAACAATTACACATATAATTAAAGAGATGATAACCATAATGAAAGAAATGGTTAGTGAATCTAGAATAGACACAGACCAAAAAAAAAATAGAGGAGCTTAGGTGAGACAGAGAAACCATGAATGTCCAACATGGGAAAGAACTAGATGTTATAAAACAGATTCAAACAGATACCTAGGAGATTAAAAATTCTATTGGAAGTACATGCAGCAGAATCAACCAATGTGAAGATAGACTATCAGATCTAGAAGAGAGTTGTAGTTGGTGATCAAAATGAAAGTTTTAAAAATAGCAAGGTTCCACAAAAAATTCAATCTATTGGGTGCTAGATGATGCAAAGAAGATTAATATAAGATTGATTGGAATCAATCAAATATCAGAAGGTAGCATAAAGGACATAAACTAATTCACAGAAGTAACAGAGAAAACTTTCCAAGCATGGAAAAAGAATTTGGTATACAGATAAATGAGGCATATAGAACTCCAAGCAGCCATGATCAGAGAAAAACCACATCAACACGAGGATTAATGCAACAAAACAGAAGATACAGAAACAACTCTAAGCACACTCAACTATCTTATCTTTGACAAAGGGGACAAATACCTTCACTGGAAGAAAGCCTCTTTAACAAATGATGCTGGAAAAACTGGCTTTCTGCATGCAGAAGACTGAGCTCTCATGACTCTCACCATGCACTAAACTAAAATTAAAATGGATCAAAGATATAAATATTAAAACAAAAACAGTTAAACTGCTGGAGAGTAGAATAGGTAAAACTCTCAAAGACATAGGTCTAGGCAAAGACTTTATGAACAAAACCCTGATTGTACAGGAAATACTATGAAGAATCAACAACTGGGATCACATCAAGTTAAAAAGCTTTTGCACAGTGAAAGAAACCACCAAAAGAGTGAAGATACAACCCACAGAATGGGAAAAACATGTTTACCAGCTACTCTTAAGCAAACATCTAACATCTAGAAAATATAAAGAATTTTTAAAAATCAGACTCCCCAAACTTAAAGAGTCAATCCAAAAATGGGCAATCTGAAATGCATAGACATTGTCAGATAAAGAAGTATAAACAGCAAATATAAAAAACTGTTCAACATTACTGGTTATTCAAGAAATACAAATTAAAACAACACTGAGATTCCACCTCACTCCAGAAAGAATGGCTATCATCAAGAAATCAACCAATAACAAATGCAGATGAGGCTGTGGGGAAAAATAAACACTTTTCCACTGTTGATGGGAATATAATTTGGTACAACCAATATGGAAATCAGTATGGACATTCCTCAAAAAACTAAAACTAGAGGTTCAATTTGACATAGCTATGTCCCTACTAGGTATCTTTCTCAAAACATTAAAAGCATCATAACACAGTGCTATATGCATACCTGTGTTTATTACACCACAATTTGTAATAGCTATGTCTTTTTTGTGGTTGTTGTTGGTACCAGGAATTGAACTTGTGCTTATAGCTAGGTTTTAAAAACAGTACATATGCCTACCAACAGATGAATGAATAAAGAAAAAGATATTTATATACAATAGGGTACCACTGTGCTATAAAGAAGGATAAACTTGAGTCATTTTTAGTTAAATGGATGTACCCCAAGACCATAATGTTTAGTGAAATAAATCAGACACAAAAGTTTAAATGTCATATTGTTTCTTTTGTGTAGGAAACCCAAAGAGTAAGTAAGGAACAAAAAGAGGATAGATATTGGGAAGTAGGAAAAACAATCCACCTGTCTCAGCCTCCTGAGTGCTGGGATTACAGGCATGCACCACCACGCCTGGCTTATTTTTTTGGTTTTTTTGAGTCAAGGCTCAGCTATTCTGGAACTTACTATGTAGCCCAAGCTGTTCTTGTCATGGCTTTTGTCTGGATGCATGCCCCCAAAGCCTCATGCAGTCAGAGGTGGAGCTTTTCAGAGGTGCCTGGATCTAGAGTGTGTGATGCTGGGACTAAGAGTGTGCAATTACTAAATTAGTGCACTGATTGGTTTGGCATAGTATGAGTGGGGATAATGGGAAGGCCCAAACTGGGTGTGAGTGCTACCCATCCCAAGAGTGTAGCTTGGATAGAATATAAAAAACAGAAAGAGGGCTGCTGTCATCGCTTGCTTCTTTGTCATTTTGCTGCTTGCTGTCTTGCTGCCTTCTGCCTGCAATAAACTCATGCCCCTCTGCCATGCCACCCTGCCTTGGAACCAGCCAACTATGTACTAAAACCTCCACAAACTTGAGACAAAATAAACCTTTCCTAATGTAACTTTGGATATCAGGCATTTTGTCTTATCAAAGAGAAAAGTAAGACATGACTCAAACTCATGGCCCTCCCCTGGCCTGCCTCAGCTTCCCAAGTGCTGGGATTACATGTGTACACCAACCATGACACCTGGATCTTCACTGCTTTAAAGTTCTATCATTTAGGGCTAATTAGAGTCTGAAGAAGAACACTAACTTTGAAAAAATGTTTTATTTATATTCTTTTAAGCAACAATGATTACAATGCCACCGGTTAAGAGTAGGGTGGTTATCTGACCCAGTTAATATCTGTTGTCCTGTCAAATGTCTAGTTTGGATAACAAATTGTGGTCACCCTGCTCACAGATATGTGAGGTAATTTCAAGTGTCTGTTTCCACACATCCACACAGCTGTGTCATTGATTATATCTGAACAGAGAACTCTGCCCACTCTCTGGAATTCTGGATCCGAAATGAAGAAATAGTTTGCCTGATTGTTTTTAAAATTATTTACTATTGATTATACAATATCAATATTTTTTCTAGGCCAGAAAACATCTACCTTATCTAGTATACAACATAGAGGTTTATGACTCCACCACTTTTTAAAGTAAGTTTAATATTTAAATAACTGATATCACTAAATAGTAGTAAACCAATTATCCTTATCAGCCAACATTCAAACCTAGTGGAACAAAAATTGAAAAGAACCTCACTCTTGCTAGTTCTCTCTCTCTCTCTCTCTCTCTCTCTGGCTCAAAATAATCATGAGTATTTTTCCCTTTCTGACTCTGCTAAATACTGAATGGGACTCATTCTCCTAGCATCAGTCGGCACCTACTATTTCTCTGATTCCAACACAGAAGGACAACTGTGTTAAAGCATGTACTTGAGATAGAAAAGGGAACTTGCAGCCAGATGCTGCTACTCACAGTGCTGTTTCCCTCCTCATGTCCAGTTAAACTGGGCTGAGTGAAAAAAAAACCTTTTCCTCGGGGAAGTTGATGCTAATCAGACTTCCCCATGTTTGTCTCTATCATTTAACAAACATATGGTTTACATAGTCTCTGGAACAATTAAGATCATGTAATTAGGAAGTTAAATTACTCAGAAAAAGGCAAATGGAAAAACCACCTTTTCTTGCATGGAGAAGTTTATGTGGTGACTTCCTTGCATTGTCTAAAACACACTCTAAGTCTGCAGCTGCTCATTAAGGCTGTCTGCTTCGTGTAAGCAGTGGTCAGCAAACAAATCAAATCTATAGAAGCCTATTACTCTCCAGTGTAAACAGTCACAGGTCTCGCTGCTGAAATCCACTTAAAATCCTAGCAACCTTTGTTAAGATTTCTTTCTTTAGCAAAATAAAGAACTATCAATAGAGGACAGGATATCATGATAAAACATATTTCAGTGACTTTTCCCTATGATTGAAGTTGTTAGGCAGCCTAGCCAATGTTTAGCTCTACTATAGGTGACACAATATTGTGGGTAGAAAAGTGGTAACATAACATATCGCAAATAGTTTCTGTTTCTGTTTTGTTTGTTTTGCATGCTAGATATCAAACCTAGGGCTTCACGCATGCTAGGCAAACATTCTACCACTGAGCTACACCCTCAGCCTGGCTTTCTTAAAACAGATTATTAGGGATTATTACTTTAGATTTCTGTCCCATAATTTCTAGAAAGGTTGGAATTTCTCATACTGGGCACATAGTTACTTCTTTTAAATCAATAAAATATTTAAAGGCTGTAAATAATATAAATATACTTTTAAAATACCAAAACGACATGTATAGCTTTTGAGGGGAGGCAGTCGTGAGCATAGGCATAGATTCCAACTTCATCAAAGTACTTAACTGGAGAAGAAAGAGAACCAAGTGATGAAGGTGGAGGAATTTGAGGTAATCGACGGTGTTTTTTTTTAATCTTTTCATTGTTTAAAAAGAGGGATCTAACATTTACTATGGCATAAAGCTAGTATCTATTAAATTTATATGATTGACGTGTGTTTGATAGTTTTTCTGCATATTTCATAAGTAAAAGTAAAAAGAAACTATTTTAAAAACCGTAAAAGCACAGATATGAAGACTACAGTCACTTTAGGTATCTGCAGATCCCTAAGCATGCAGCTAAAGTGACTACTTGGTATTCGAATATCTTTTCTGTCCTACTATTTTATTTGCAGGTGACATTATTGACTGAAATATATGACATAGCAATTGAAAGTGAATTCAGGAAAGTAGTTGGGAAGACGACAAACGATGGCTTTCCTATATATGAGTGACAGCCAGTTAGGAAATAAAATGGAAGAACCCATCTTATTTATAATGCTTACAAAATCCATTAAATATTTAGGATTAAACTTAACAGACTTCTTCTATATGAAGACAACTTTGAGATACATCAGATTTAAATTAATATATTAAAAAGTTTGACATAAAATGTATCTATTACTCTTAAATTAATATATAATAATTGAAGCACACATTCAGTAAAAATCCAAATATGATCTTTTGGATGGTTGTTAGGAGAGGAAACAAATTAGTTGAACTGTAACATGAAAAAAATATGCAGTAATAGCCACAAAGACTGTGGAAAAAATGAGGAGAAACTGGCTGTATGGCATGTGCTGACATATTGTACATCTGCAGTAATACAAAAACTGGGATTAGAGCATAAGCTGGCAGGTAGATTAGTGAAAGAGAGTAGTGAATTCATAAACCGACACGAACATATCGAAGGACTGATAGTATAGAAGTAACTCTTCCATTATGTGGAGAATTGACATGCAATAAATAATACTGAGGAATCTGGGAAAACATCTAAAAAAGTTTCAGATTCCAATCTCACTCTTAAACCAAAATATTTCCCTGGACTAAGCTCCGGGTATGTTGGAGTCATGAAGAAGAGATGGTGACACGACAGGTCAGGCCTGCCTTATGATGGGAAAAGCTTCTAAACACACATACACCCGAGGGAAGGTTTGCACCCTAACCCTGATTACCGAACATCTTAGGTATTTACTAAGAGTGAGCAGAAATGGGAAAAAGGTTAGTTGACCAAAACAGATCCAGGAGAGAGACAGAGAAGATGGGGAGGCAAAGGGAGGATGAGACCGCAAAGGCCAGCCTTCCACTGCTCTCAGCGCTCAGGCAGTTCTCACATGCACCTTCTAGACTCTCTTTTGTAGCCCAGATCCGACAGATGGAAACACAAGCAACAGTTCCGATACTTTTTTTAAAAGAGCTAAATGAAATTTAAAACAAAAAAAAATGTTATGGAGATTCATCTAAAATAAGACACAGTTTAGTATATATCAAGATGATGACATTGATATTGTACCTCTTTGGCAGATCTCCTTTTGTAGGCTTTGTTTAAAACATTCGCACAGCCTCCCTGTCCTAAGAAAACCTTTCCTAGGCTGCTGGAGCCAAGACAAATGTCTCCTGAGCTAACAGCTGCCTGTGTTTTCTCAGACCCCTGTGCTTACATGCCAGTGAAATGGCTCCCTAGCGACTCTGTGGCCCAACACCCCACCAAATCCAGCGCCCTCAATTTCACAATTACTCTTCTGGATGTCTGCAAAGAATTTGACAATGGTGAACACCTGTGACAATGGTGACATCCTAAAAATTGATCCACTACTAATGCCTTCTGTGACATTTCTAAGTTATCCCCTTCTTCAATACCCTCTAGCGTTTCTCTCAGGGATTTCAGGGTCTGGCCCTTCTTCCAGGAGTGCTGATACCCAGGAGGGCACGGGGTTTTGGTGAGATCAAAGGAATTCTTTCTAGTTTGCTCAGAGACGTGTATGAAAACTCTTCCTCTGCAGATTTCAACTTGTTTCCCCTTTCCTTCCAAAAACATGATTTCTAAATCCCCACACTTGATCTTGTGCTTAACTGGGATAAAAATACTCCTGCCAAGAACTGACGGGAGTATGCTAAAATTTATTTCACGTTAAAGGATTAAAGGACTTTTTTACCTGATTGAGAATGATTTCAATTTTAAAGCTTGGCTTAAAACTATACTAACAGGATTTTAGTGCAATAACATACAAATTTAAAGTAATGAAACAGCACAGCAGTTAAGGGTAACAATCCCAATTTTATCACTCTCATGGGTTCTGTGTACTTGAGCAAGTTATCCATCCTCTCTGTACTTCAGTGTTCTCATCTGTAAAATGGGCGTAAAAATATCAAACTCACTGGTTTGTTGGGAGGATTCAAAGAGATTATACATTTACTATCCATTGCATGTATAGCTCTTAAAATCATGCTTGGCTTACAGCAAATACTCACTAAATGTTAGCTATTTTTTATTTTCATTACAAAGTAGCATCCAATTAAATTGCCTGGCATTTTCTTAAAACCCTGGTAATTATAAATGCATCAAAAATAAGTGGATTAAGAAGAATTAGAGCTAAATAATGTCAAGAAATTCATAACCTGGCAAGTGTGCGTTCTCACAAAATAAGTCATAGTGCTTACCCAGAACCTGATTTCAAACAGCCTTACTTGCTCAGTTCCTCAAAACAATTCTGAAGACTAACAAACATGCCACATATTTCCTATTTCATTGTCAAGAATATAACAAATAGTAGAGACAAGGATTGCATTTGTTAGTAAGATAAGGATCTGTTGTGATTCACTGTCACCGAAATATATAGCCAGTAACCCACATCGGGACCAGAAAGCCCCAAGCCTGTCTCCACAGATGGCCAGATTCCACAGCCCAGTCTCTTCCTGGTGCCCAGAGCTCCTCATCCATGGTCCTTGACAAAAATGAGACAGGCAGCTGCAGAGGCTGTTGGCATCTCACTGAAGCTTTCTCCTGAGCTGGCCAGGGAAGGAGGGAGCTCCTAGAGTGGGTAGCAAGATTATGACGGATTACACAAGGAGCCCCCACATTCCAAGTCAGGTTTACTACCACTGAGTTTCTTTAATGAAAAGAGAAAATGCACAGTCGTTCCTTGGTACCTTTGGGAATTGGTTCCAGAATCCCTCACAGACATCAAAATGTGTGAACGCTCACATCCCTTGTTCCTTATATAAAGTGACACATTTGCATATAACCTCAAACAGTCTTCTGTGTGCTT
>RJWT010038096.1:0-12937 GCA_004365215.1 Cuniculus paca
AAGAAAATAAAAGATACTAAAAGTAATATACAATTGAGTTTTCTTAGGCTGTTACTTTACCTGGGCACAGTACAGTTTCTGGAATTCAGCAGAAGGAAAAGCATGAAGTGTTATGTTACTAAAAATTTTAATTAGACTCAACTAACTTGATAATCTGGGCATCAACAGTAGATATTAGGGAAATAAATATTGTGAAAATAGTTTGAAAATTTGATGCCTAAGGATTACCATGTGGGAGAATATTTATTAAACCATCCAACCATCCATTGAAACAGTTTTCCTTATGTTTAGTATTTGAGAGACAATCATATATATAAGAATTACAAGAAGTACACTGAAAGATGAATAATATCATAACACATTTTAGTGCAATCTCTTTTATTATCTAATAATTATAATTTTAGCTTAAGCAATTATGTAATTTTGTGTTCAAGATATTATACTAAGCAATACACATATTTTTTCTTATTTAACATTCAAATCCTTCTCTGAAGTATATGTCGGTTTCATCTTTGTCTTTAATTAAGAATACCTTAGTTTATGAATATATTTATCTTACACTGCTACTAATTAGTCTCAACAAGACTTAAAATCAGGAAGCCTTACTATGAAAGCCCCTTACATTTAGTATAACTGGATCCACCAGAAATGCATTATGTATTATGAGGGTAATAAGATAGATAAAAGACACAAGAGTAATATAGACTGTTGCTTTTCTGTGTGTATGTGAGATGGGACATGCAAAAGTTATGATTGCACTCAGCTATTAAATCCAGTGATTCAATTGTTATGTTTGTTACACGTTTAAATCTCAGGATCTTTAATTTTTATTATTTGACCACATTATTATTGTAGGTCATACACTAGAGTTAGACCATATCTCTTCTAGTAATATCACCTACTTGACATATGAAAACTATGAATTATTTCCACCAAAAGTAAAAGGAATGAAGTATAATGGACATTTAAGTTCAAGATAAAGATGCAAAATAAAAGCATTTTAGTGCCAATAAAGGCCAACAAACCCACTAAACATAAGCAATGTTCATCATTTAGTTAGGATAGTGCATTGTTTCTGAAAACTGGCCTGGGAAATGCCTTCCCGAGTAAGAACACAGAGACAAAAACCTAGACTCTATTTCCAGAAATGTGTGTGGCAGTTTTGGACTTTATAGTTCTGATTTACCCACTGACCTAACAACATAGAGCAAAGAGTAAGACATTAACCAAGTGAAATGGCTCATTAAGTACTCACACAGTCCCCTGGCAGTGTTAAAATCTTGCTATTTACCGTGTCATTGCCAAATGCTGTGCTCTTATCAGCAAGAAAGGCCATAGAAAATGGGCTCAGTGGAAAGGAATGTATGAACAGACCTGCATCATCAACTTCTGCCAGATTAATCAGTCCAGCATATAAATGTGGCCCTATTGAAACAATAAAATTCACAACAGGATACGTTTCTTTTCTAGCAGAGAAGGAAAAGTAAATAAAACAAAACAAATACAAAAACAACCCTGGGACCAAAATGCTCACTGCATCAATGTTTTTCTTTAAAAAAAAGATAAAGTTAAAAGATAATATGGGAAATACTGCTAAGGTACATTTAATGTTCATATATTATATTTTTGTCGGCTACTTCAAGAGTAAAATGCCAGTATTTCTTAATCACTGAAACAACTAGAAATATCATCACTAACTAAAAAGTGTAGAAATACAGTTATGAGAGAAGGATAAGGTTAATAAAATGTGATTAGAAAACTATAACTTCCTGGAAGTGTGAATATCCTGCAATGCTAAACGTCTATTTTCTTCAAAAACATATTACTTAAAAGTTTGTAAAAATGATGACAGTAAAAGATCTGGTCATGTTTAAGTGAAAGGTTTATTTTTCCATTCCTAAAATGATTTTGGTATATTTCTTGGAATGTTGTATGGTACATTACCCAGATTTCAGAACTATAAGAGAAAAGATTGAAAAAGCTTCCTTGCTATATAACAGGTAATATCCTATATACCTTAGAAATGTTGACAATAAGAAGCAATTTGTCCAAAGTTACATAGTAACAAGGTAACTAGAATTCAAATAAAAGCTTCACTTTCATCTCCTACACTAGAGATAGGTAAATCTTTTTTTAGATTGTCAGATATTATTTATGATAGGCTTGCAGTAATAAAGTTCTCTGCTTGCAACCACTTTAAGTAATTGAATCAGGAAAGCAGGCATACACAGTACATCAAGTCTTTTGGCTGCATTTCAATAAAACTTTATTTACAAACATAGATGGTAAAGAAGATAGACATCTGTAAGATAACCTTTGTACCATTTAGAGTGATACTCAGACTGATATTTGGACATCATTGTCATTGTAATATTCAGAAAATATTTCTAAGTTGAATATTACATATTCAGCTCAGACTTCCTTTTGTTTCTATTACTTTTGAAAGATAATCTGTATGTTTTCAGTGAGGCCCAGGTAACTGAAAGCTATTGGACATAAACTAGAATTTCTCTTTCCTAGACTCTTATCCTCCTAGCTATCCAACTCAAATTCCCATGCACACACACTCTCAGTTCAATCACATCAATGCTGGAGTGACAGCCATGTTGTTTTCCTCCCCATCAAATCCGTTACTATCGCTCTCTTTTTGTTATCTTTCCATTAAAAATACAACAGAACAGAACAACAACAGCAACCACAAAATAGCAACATCAACTTTGGGACAACTTCAGTTTGGAATAACAGCAAAGGAAAGAAATAAGTCAATGATAGACAAGCACAGCAAATTCACCCTTTATTTACAGGGATGTTCTAAGGGGCAGTGTTCTCGGTCATCACCCTCATGACAAGTACAATCACTTCAGTGTCACTACGTTTAACTCAATTAATTATAAAACGTTGACATAATCAGTAAAACCGTCAGAACTTTTTTTTAAAAACTCAACTTGACATTTTCATGCTAAATATTTTCTATGGACCACAAAAAAAGACTCAAAAGTTAGTTCCATTGTCATGATTCGGGACTGGAGTCATTAATATTTGGATGCAAAATTCTGATAAAACTTTGCAAGGAAGTAGAAGAAATATGGAGTTGATGTTCCTCATACATTGCTATCCTGTGGATAAAAGAAAACTACAATGCCCATGTATCCTTAGTGGGCTCTTAAGTGGCTTTAAAGATGAGCTGTGTCTATTCTAATCATCAGAATCATTCATGGAGTTTTCTATTTTTTATTTTATTTTATTTTATTATTATTTATTTATTTATTTTGGTACAAGGAATTGAACTTAGGACCTCGCGCTTGGCAGACAGGCTATTCATTGAATTTCTGAAATGCTCTTTTTTTATTTCTAGGAAAAAAAATGTCTGTTAATTGAATTAAAACTTTGTTACTGTTTTTAAGATCATGATAATCGTTATGAATATTTATGTAAATCCAAGATATTATCATTCAAAAAGGCTAATTTTGTTGGTTTTGTTTAAACCAATATATTTTCTTTTTTTAAATTTTTTTTTGAAAACATTGTTGTCTTTACAGGCCATGTAATAATCTGGTTTGTGACAGCTAAGTGATTATATATGTGTTATACGTGGTGACTAAAACATCTGTTTTTAAAGTGGATTTAAAAAAAAACTATCTTCTTCGAGTTTTAAAAGTTATTTCTTTTAAAAAATTGTTTCTTAACCATCTCACTTAAAGATCAATGTATATAAAGTACAGTCATGACAATTATAGCAGTAATATTAATCAAACCTAACATATTGTCACCTACCTTTGCAATACATACGTCAATATACTTGAAGTTTTCTGCTTATACCTTGCTGAATGCATTCCTTTCTCTTCATGTGCCATAGGCTACTATAATACTAATTATTCTCTTTATAGTTATTTAGAACTTTTTTATAGTAGTAACTGTTAGTCTTGAATATACATTGATATTATTATCTGGGGAAAAGGAGGCTTCAAAAATAGGGATGCATGGAATTCACCCTCAAAGCCTTAGATGTAACTGGTATAGACAACCTTCACAATCTATGGTTAACTGATAGGATAACCTTACCTACTACATAAAGCATTAACTCATGGGATCCTCATGTAAGGAACAGTTAAGCATCCCTCTGTGCTCTGAACTGACACTCCTCACATCCCATTAAAAAAGAAATGATGGAGAGATGATAATACATTTGAGTCTAAATCTCCCTTTAAAAAAAAATACATTGCAAAGCTGGGTGTGGTGGCGCATGCTTGTAATCCCAGCACTTGGGAGGCTAGGTAGAAAGATTGTTGCAAGTTTGAGACCAACCTGCGCTACAAAGTGAGCTCAAGCCCAGCCTGAACTGCATAGCGAGACTCTGTCTCAAAAAGACAAAATAAATAAATAAATAAATTGCAAATTTACATGCTTATTTATGCTCTCTAGTTTCCTTCCCTTTTCTCTCCCAAAGTCCTTATTATTCTGCTCAGTTGTTATCAGTATTGAGAGTGAAGCATTTGGGGAAAGAGAAAGCTGTGAGGGAAGTAGTTTGCATACAGAAGGAAGTACCAGCAGATGACCTGTCCAATAGATCATCAATTTATTCAGAGTTTTCCAAGCCAAGCTAAAAGGACTAGATGGAATCATATAGACGAAAGAAAATCATTAAAGGAATGTCGATGATCTGCAGCCAAAGACCACCAGAAATGCATCTCTAGCTCTCAAGTGGAGTTTGTTAACGCAGTAAGTGATGCCACTCATCATTGGAACTATGATCATCTTGGAAGAAGTGACAGTAATAAACACCAGAAGAATTTGATTTGGTTACATAATTTTGAGGATCTGAAGAAGGTATTTGCTTTAGATTGAATGCTGTCAGAAAGAAGAGGCATTTTTTTCTAATGATATCTCACTAACTGGAGAATAAGGACAAAGCTGTCATTGCTAAAGAAGCATCATTTTTACAATTTATCTGTAGCAGAGATTACGTGACATTTTTGAATTACACAAGACTTTGTCTTTTATTACTAATGGGCTAAGAATGACCTTTTTAGGTGTTTATACTTGCTGAATTGTTATGACCAGGAGGAGAAACATATGGCCTAACTATGACCATCAAATTGATCAAGATGCTGACTGAACTCATAAAAATGTGGAGTAATGTTTGGGCTAATAAATTCTAAAAATGGAAAGACTACATAAGAAATTACTTTAGCAAGGATTAAAATATCTTTGACAGCCATATCTGTGGAGTTGCTTAACAGTATATAAATTCTAATTTCAGAAGTTGCATGAACCAACTGATGCTTCAATGTGATATATTAACAAGATCATTTGTTAAGTTATTCATAGTTTTGAAACAAAGTTTCCATTAAATCCTGGCAATGTCAAGAATTTATATATTCTGAAAAATCAAAATAGAAAGCTGACCTTTTAAAATTGGGTTATTAAATATTTCTCATTCAACTATGTTTCACACATCAGCTAAGTGTCTTAAATAAAACATGCTTTATGTGTATATTTATCTGTAGAGTAGTAAATGAAATGTTCACTTAATGCATAGCAATTTGGTAGCATGGTAACATGGGGGATATTTTTAGAAGTTCACTGTGAAAGCCTAACACATTCGAAAATAGAAAAAAGGCCATTCAATTTAATAGAGCTGTTTTTCATCAGGGATATTAAATGTATTTTTCATATGGAAAATTAAGGAAATTCTAATACTGTACCATTTTGATATTATCTTACTATTGTAAAATTTTTAAAAAGCCTACATGTATTGCTTTGGCTAAAATAGTCAAACTTAACATTTTATGCTCAATAGCATTTGGAAACTTGATTGCCACAGTTCATTTGTTGCAGATTTTAAAAGAACACGATCAACTCCCACACTTTTAATATTTTTATGTCATTGAACCATTTAAATAAGTCAGATTCTAGACATTTGATGAAACATTAATTTTAATATGTACAGAAAAATTCTTTAAGTATGGGAATGTAAGGATGAATAAAGATCAGTGAAGCCTAAATGCCCCTCTTGAAAATCTCCTAAAACTCCACTTAGTGACTATGAATAGCTTTCTTAGGTTTATGCAACAATAGGAAAGCAACTTGAAAACACACTAAGGATTTGGTTTCTTCTATTAATTCTAAATAACATCACGTACACTTTAGAGGAGGTTATATACTTGTATGTAAATACAATAACATTTCTGGTAGTATGTTGATACAAACCAGTATAATATTTTTCTCTTTTATATTCACATTCATCTTTTTTAAATTCTGGATATTTTGCAAACTCACCAAATAAAGACATGCATTTTTAAGAAGGCTTCTGAAAAATAGGAAATTCATTGGTCCCCATAGACACCATTGTTGTTGATTTGGTAATGTTTTGCTAACCTACTCAAATAAATCAGACATTACATTAATTGTTTTGTTTTGTTTTGTTTTGTTTTGTTTTGGTATTCTGGCTCAAACTCACGACCACGCTTGCCAGGCAGACGCTTGTGCCGCTGAGCTAAATCCGCATCCCCTAAATGAATTGTTAATACAAGGCCGAAGTAACAATAAGATAGTTCTTCCTTGTGATCCTTTTATTTCTGTGGAACCTTTTGATCTCACTCTTAGTTACTCCATCTCTGCTTTTTTATACTGATTTTCTCATTTCCTCTCTGTTCATCTCTAAGCATCTCTGTTTCTTTCATTAATCTTCTTTGTCTCTTCTCTAGATAATCAAGGAAAGAAAAGAAAACCAGCCATAGCCATCAGACGCACAATATGACTTGCAAGCAAAATATCACTCCATTTGCTATAGGTAGGCACAACTGCAGAAACACATACTCACACCTGCACGGATATCTCTGGAGGTCAGGTCATAAGGAGACTGCAAACAGAAATGAGAAGAATATGCAGGCAGAGTCCAATGATAAGGGAAGGTAGATAAAAATGGTTGAGAGAGAGAGAGACAACTGAAGGAAATGCTGAGACTACATCTGAGAGGCAAATGGATGAACAGGAAGATGAAAGAGGCTTTGTACAGGTCTTGTTTCGGTATTGAGAAGCCTGTATTTTAATTAGAGGTCAGTAGAAGGGGAAAGCATGGAAGGCTTTAGGAAAATTATCTCCATGATAACTAACTCAGACAATGAATGGTACAACCATTAGGCTAATAGGATAGTCATAAAGTCTCCAAGTATTTTCCCAGAGGTTAAAATTCAATTAAAAAAGGAGAAATACCTTTATAGGATAGCAATTTGGTGAACACCATGTTAATCAACTAATCAATGTTTTCATGAGCAATAATACGACAACTCTGGGAAGGACACAATATAACTTTTCTGGTATTTCTATCAAAAATACTTGAGTTTAATTTTGGGAAAGCACTTAATGAATGCAAAGTAAGTAATAGTCTGCAAAACATTTGAGCTGTTCTTTTAAAACAACATCAAATAAAAAAAAAAGAATCTGTTAGAGACCAAAGATTCAAGAAATATAAAAAATAATAAATGCAGCATATGATACTGGATTGTATCCAACCAGAAAAAAAGTTATAAAATGCCACTGAAAACCTTTGTAAAAATTTGAGTGTAAAATAACAATTGAATATTAAAAAACGTTAAATTTGTCTGATTTGATTATCATACATGATTAGAGATTACAATATTTCACATGCAAAAAGGTTATATTAACAACTTATTAATTAAGTGAAGACATAGTTCGGCACTATATTCTTTCATAAGCTTTACAAGCAAATTTTCAAAATTTAACAATTAAAATAAAAGAGTGCAAAAGATTTCTCTCATATGAATATTTGTGCTTTTCATTCTTATTACAATCAGAAAAAAGCAGTATTTTATCATTTCTAATTCTAAATAAGATCTACATATTTCTGTATCATTTGTATTTATACATAAATGTTAACATTGCTAACATCTAAAGCTATGAGTTTAGTAGATAGATGTATCTCTTAATTTAAAATGTATTTAACAAAAAATGTAGAACTTAGCAATAAAATGAAAGCTCTCAAAACTCAGTAACAGAATTAAAAAGCACCTTGACAACAGTTAAACTGAATTGTTGGAATTGCAACACAAGAAAAACAAAACTGAATTTTATTTCCACAATGCAAGGGAAAACTTATTAAAAAGTGAAAATGCTAAAATAAATAGTGAAAAGCATATAGAAAGGAATGAAAATGTGCTTTTTAATGTTATTGAGGAAAGGTCATGATTGAATAAAATTCAAGAAATAAATCATGGTGTGGCATAAGAGATGATTCTTAAGATAAATATTCTGAATATATAAATGAACAAGGTTATTTACATTCTATGGTATATTAATAAAAATTGTCAATGGACTTATTGTGGAATTTCCCTTTTTAACATCATGTGTATAATCTAGCCCTTAAGGTACTGTAAAATGTTATTAAATGATATATTCAGTATGTACAGATATTTTTTCATGTTTCACAGCTCTCAGTAAACAGGTATTCCCTCGCCAAGACTTTTAAATGTAATGCATAGAAAAAAGATAAGACACATGATATTCTAGTCAACTATTAGATTATATTTTAAAATCTAATAAACCACAGAATCACTTTTCATATTTTTTGTTATAAAGGTGTTTTCACTTAGATTTGTTTCCTGTTCAATCTTTGGTAAAGAAAAATACAGTTGATCATGTACTTACAGACTTCCAGAGGTACCCTTTCCTTTAGCCTTCTAGGTCTAGGATTTAACTTTTCATCATGTTCCTCTTCTCCAAAATTTGTGCACTGTTGGACTATTTTGAGACCAAAGTGAGCAATAGGCACCATTTTATGTCCATGACAATCAGTAATAGAAATTTATAAAACACCTTTTTTCATCATTGCTAGTGTTATAACTGTGTGGGAGCTCAAATAAAAATGAAAAGCAAAAATTACCAGGTTTAAATCCTGAGATGAAAATGTTATTTCAGATTCAAATCACAGATTAGAAATGGAAACAGGTCTAGAAATAAAAGGAGCAGGTTATAAATCAACTCTTACTTTTTATTTATTTACTTTTAACAAAGGATTCAATCCGGGAAAACACACATTCCTCTGTGTCTTTCTGCTTTACATTCTTAGCAAATGAACGTAACTTCCTCTCTATGTGCACCAATTCTAGTGATTTAATGAAAGTGGACAGTGAGCATCATTCAACTGAAAAGAACAATGAGACACAATTTTATTTATCCCCCTCACTAGATTTATTTTACCCAAATCTCCTCTAGAGTTTTCATAAGGGCCTTTGGCAGAAATACGAAACTCTTAGGAGAGCCATAGTGCTTTACTAAATCTCCTCCGTGGTATTCATAAACAATTTTCATATGTGAGTATAGACTATTTACCTTCTGTTGTTTTCCAGTTCTCAAGTTAAAATTTAATTATCACTACAATTTAAGTTTGCATTTTGCAGTTCTTTTCCCTGTGCTCTTTTTGATGTTTTACACAAACTCCTAATATTAAAAAACAAAAAACAAAACAGACCCTAATGAGGACAAAAGTCCAGCTATCATAAATACTTTCTAGGATAGCAATTTAAAAACAAAAACAAAAAATAGTTTTATGGAAGTATTTAACTGATATGTGATGAACTGTACATATTTAAAGTGTGAAATTTGATAAATTATGATACATTTATATATCTAAGACAGCATTAATGTCTTTTCCTTTTTTCTAATATGAGTCATTTGTCTGGAAATGAATACCCCTTGATACCATAATGTTAAGTGAAACAAATCAGACAAAGAAGCTTAAATGTCCCATAACTTTTCTTATATGAGAAATCTTAAGGCCAAATAAAGACCTAAGAAATGATAAACAATAGAATTTTTAACAGTTTAGAAAAATAAGATTTTCCCCCTATTTTTGAATTGTGAGAACTATGCATATATATAATGAATACAAATTCTTTGCCAAAGACACAATTTGAGGTATTTTATTTCATCATAGGGTTGTGATGTTTTCCTTGTTTTAACTGTCTTTTAAATTTCAATCTGAAGAACAAAAGTTTTAAACTTGAAGACATTTGATTAAATATTGTTTGCAGATCACGCTATTGGTGGCATATGTAATGTATCTTATTAGTTTTCATTTATTTCTTGCATCTCTGTTTTGTTCTGCGATCTATTTTCTATCACAATGGCAGTCAGAGCCTTCATACTTTTTTTTTTAATTACTGTATTTTAAGTCATAAAGTGTGATATGGTTAACTTAATGTTTCTTCTTCAAAGTTGTTTTGACTGTTGGAAGGCTTTTAGATTTCTATGTGAACCTAAAATGTATCTCACCATTTTTAGCTATATGTTTGCTGGGTCTTTGATACCAATTATGTGGAATTTTTAAAACTTTGTAAAAATTGATATCTTGATGATCTTGAGATTTCTAACACATGAACATCTACTTTCCATTACTTTACAAATTTTTTACTCTTATTAATGCCTTCTAATTTTTAGTGCATGTGCCTTGACCACATTAACCAGCTTAATCCATAGATATTTCAAGTTTTTATGTTACTGTGAGTAGTAAGTTCACATGATGTTAAAAGTTTTTATTTAAATATTTTGTAGCATACACATAAGCTTAAAATTCTACACATTAATGGAATATCATGTAATGCTTTGATACATGTATGTATTGTGTAATGTTTAAATAAGATTAAATATTCTTCTCGAACATTTATCATTTTTTATGATTAAAAATTTTCAACGTATGTTCTATGTTTTTAAAATATGCAGTACATGATTATTATCTATAGTCCAAATGCTGAGGAATAGAGAGCATTTTAAAATTCAACCCCTGAGATTTTGTTACTAGTATCTAAAAGTACAAGTCTTATTTTCAATTTTACTTTTTATTATTCAACCTTGACTCAGTTATCAGTTATAAGTTTTTTAAAAATTTCGCTGCATCCTCTACAAAGATAGTCATGCTGTCTGTCAGTATGTTTATTTCTTCTCATTTTCTTTTTTTTTTAAGAGCAGAATATATTTATTGAGAGAAAGAAAGCTTCTGTCTGGGAGAGAGACAGAAAGGGTCCCAAGTGGGTTGCTCTCTTATCATTTTCATTCTGAATGCCTTTTGTGCCTTTTCCTTGTTTTATTGCTTCTGTTAGAACTTCAAGAACTCTCAAATTTGAGTGCTGAAACAGGACACTCTTAACTTTTTCCTGCTCAGAAGAAGGAAAAAAATTAGTCTTTCACCTCTAAAAAAGCGATTAATTGCATATTTTTTAATCGTACCTTCATTAAACTGAGTATGATGTCTTTATCAACCACCCCTTGAGATTTAGTTTATTATTACTTTAATTAGAAATGGATATTGGATTTCATCAAATTCTTTTTCTGTGTCTTTGTAATGATTATGTGTTTTTTCTTTTTAATTTCTTACAATGGTGAATTAAATTTATTAATTTTTAAATGTCTAAACGTTGCATTCTCAAGATAACCTCCACATGATTGTGATGTAATACTCTTTTATGCATATATTATATTCTATTTGCTCATATTTTGCTTATGAGTTTTATATTTGTATTTATGAGGGAATTTGTTCTGTAGTATTTTATGTTTCAAACCATGTTTTTGTAAAGAGAACTATTGGCTCCAGAAATGAATCTGGTAAGCAGTCACTCATCTTTAACATTTTGAAGATGTTCTCATCAAATTAATATTTTTCTTATTAACTACTGACTAGACTTCATTAATGAAGACTTGGATTCATTATTTTACTTGTGAAATATTTTAAACTGCTAATTCAGTTTTTTAATAGATATATAGTCAGGTCACGTATTTCTTCTTTAATGAATTAGGTAGTTTGTGCCTTTTGAAAAGTGTGTTCATTTTATCTAATGTACCAGAATCATTTGCAGTTATATTTGTGGAATTCATGATACAACCTTTATGATTCTATGTTTTGCAAATTATTTTCCCTCATGTATCTACCTAATTCTATTCTTCTCAAGGACCATTTCCTAGTTTCATTGACTTTTGTTAGTTTTTTTTTTTAATTTCTTGTTCTTTTATTTTGCTCTTTTTTAACATTTCTTTCCTTCTCTTTACTTTGTGTTTAATTTTCTTTTCTTTTGATCTTTTTAATGGAAGCTGCTGTCATTGTTTTGATATCTTCTTTCTTTTCTGATGCATGCAATGTTATGACATAAGTTATGCTTAGTAAAATGATACAATTTGCAATAAATTTACTTTGCATTTTCAACTACTTAAGGACATTTACAAAGTTCTGTTTTATATTTAACCCATAGATTGTTTAAACGCATATTATCTGATTTCCAAATATTTAAAGATTTCCTATAAATGTTTTTGCTTTTTTCTTTAATTCTACTGTCAGAGAATATTTGTTGTATAGCTTAATGTCTTTTAAATTAATTGAGAATTATAGAGTCCAGAATATGGCCTGGTCTGTTAATAGTTTGACTAATCTTCAAAAGAATTGATTATGTACAACCCTTCCAACCTTCTTAGTTATCTGATTCCTTATTTCTGTATTTTTCAGTCTAGCTTGTAGGAAAAAATACTATTTGTAGCTTATTCATATTAGGTTTAAGTAACCACATTTGAGAACTGTTATTTTCTTTTGGTCATAGGTAATGCCCTGACATAGAAGCTGATTGGTACACTGGGCAATGCCTGAAGACCTCTGATGCTCTGTGTGCAATTGCCTCCTGTATAATCTTCTGCCCTTCAAATGTGAGTGAATTGTCTGTCCAAAACTCTCAGCTCTGTGTCCTCTAACTCTAGGGCCTGCTAGTCCATTTACCCTTTCCCATGATAAAGAAACTCTTTGGAATCATTACTGTGAGTTAACAGCGCTGCTTATGCTTTGTTCATTATTTCTCTTGGATTGTGTTCCTTCATTGTCTGATGTCCAGTGCCTTGAAATCCTTGTTTCATTTGTGTCTAATCCTGTTATATTTGTTTC
>RJWT010038097.1:0-12922 GCA_004365215.1 Cuniculus paca
TAAGCATTTAGCTCAGTATTTAGTGCCTGTAATCAGATCTAGATGCCACAAATATCAAGGCTAAATATAAAGACTTTTTAACTGCCCCGGGAGTCATAATGGAAGCCCCAGCATGCCCATTAGGGAATGTGTTTGACTAAATGATGAATTTTTATCTAGTAACTCTTTTACTACCTGAAGGAGCTTCTTGGAGAGTTGAGCCTGCCTGCCAAGTCTGTATCAGTGTGTCCTCACTGTCACTTTAAGCATCTATGACGTGGCCAGTGCCTACCTCTGCTTCGCAGGAGGAGGATCTGTTCAGCTTTCTGTGAGGGTTAGTTGGAAGAGAATCAGCCAAGGGAGGGAAGAAGGGAGGCCACCCCCTTGTTGAATGACTTAAGAAAATTCTCAATAATAGAAGGGCAGCTACTAGCCAGTTCGATACCATCTCACGGAATCCTCAAGGTGGCGCTGGGATGCAGACCCTATATTAAATTAGGAAATGGAGGCCAATAGCACCCAGAAAATACATGATGGAACTGGATTAGTGTCATTCTGGAGCCTGAAGTCTTTTCACTGCACAGAGTTCCTTGAGGAGTTTGCCAAAGTTATTTAGAATTCTATGGCTTAGTTGGTCCCCAGAAGAATAAAAAACACTTAAATGCTGTTGAGTTGGGCCAATGAATCAATTCAGCCTAAATGGGACAAACCATGAGCTCCACAGGTAGACACACATAGGATGCTGGAGGATTATTAAACCACTATTGTGTCAGCGAGTGTGGTGATATTAACCACCATTCAGTCCACACATCTTCTGAACAGCTGGATTCCACCACAGAGTTTTCCAGTTATCCAAGTTAACATGTTCCTTTGGGTATGTATGCAAATTTGAGCTGAGTTTTGGTCTCCTACATCTACAAGTATCCTGTGTGATACAGAAATATTTTCCAAATAGACCAGTAAACTGGGTGCTGTGAATACAATGAAAATTTTACTTGAAGTTTATTTGACACCTAATATCCACTATTATTGTATTATGCTGCTTATATCATAGGAGAAATTGTACCATGCCTAGGCTGTATCATGAAGAAAATAAAGAAACCTAAATAAATAAACTGTATACCATTATCTAGTAAATCTCTCAGACTTGCTTCTCAGAAGTCAGAAAGATCTGAGTTTGAATTTTAGCTCTGCTAATTACCTTGGGCAATCAATGTAATAGTCATAGGCCTCAATTTCTCATCTGCAATATGCGGATAAAAAGAACAGCTATGCCACTAGGTGATTATAGAGGAATATCTGAAATAGTGAGAATAGCAAGTTTATAAACACATCCACGATATGGGAACTGAGAGACACAAAGGGTAAATAACTCATTGAAGGTCATCTCGCTAGTAAAATGCAAAGTTGGCATTTGAACCCAGGTGGTATAGCTGAAACATCCTGTTTACCACCTCTTGAGACTAAGAGAGATTCAGAAATTTGCCCAATATTGCACCCCATAATAATATCCAAGAAGTGCTCGTCACACGACTTGACATAGCAAACTTCAGGAAATGTCAGGGAGGACAAGGAGAAAGAAGAGCGCTACCAACCACTAAACTACTCCGCTAAGGAGAGTAGCTGTTCCTGCGTCTGCAGCCCTGTGGGGTGCAGGAGACGTGGTTCTGGTTTACCTGTGAGCACAGGGATGACACTGGTTTCTCTTTTCTTTAGTTTCTCATATGATTTAAATGGGTTCAGGGTCGTTGGGTCTCCATCTTTTGGAATCACGTACTGGCTCACAGGTGGCCAGGGTGACGCATCGGGACCTGGCGAGGATTCCCACGAAAGGTAGAAAGGTGTCTGGAGTGGAACCTCTGCTCTTGCTACCTGTGAGTCTGCAGCTGTAGGCCCAGCGTTGCATCCCCCTGCCCTGCACTGCTTCCAGTCTGGGTCTTCTCTCTTAGTTTTCTGTCTTCTTACCTGGTCTGTTTCGGAGGTGCAGGAAAACAATGTATATGAATTCGGCCATTTCGGAAGCACAGTAAGGAGAGGTTGGGTCTGCCCGGCCCTCAGTCTCCTGCCATGTTGAATCTGACTTGTTTCCATCACTATTTTCTAGCCTCTTTCCTGATGTTTTTAATAGCTTTTGTCACCTCTGAAAAAGCTTCCTAAATGGCAACAAACTCTCAGAAAAGAAAAATAAGTGTTTTGATGAGTTAAGTGTAAATGAATCAAAACCATCTGGATTAAATTTCCCCCGAAATACACTCAGCAATAATCATTAAGGACAAATGCTTAGGAACAATATGGGCTGGGGGTAGAGGGCTAGGTTCCGACTTGGAACATCTTCTGTGTCCCTTGGCCACAGGGCCATTTATTTCAGAGCGCACACATCCCCAAAGTCCCAGATCCCCTAACTCACACTGAGTTTTTAACAGATGGGCTGATAATCTTAGACTGGGACCTAATGAGACCTTGGAGGAAACAGTCAAGAAACCAAAGGCACCTTGTTTGGGCTGTGCTTGCTGTGATAGTCTCTCTTTGAAAAGTGGTGAACTCGGTCAAGGTGGTAAATAACCGCTGTGTTTGGGTGTGATTGGTCCCTGCTAACACTCATGTTGAAATTTAATGACCAATGTAATGGTGTTAGGAGCAATTGGGTCATTTAGAGGTATTGGGAGGGAATAATGTAGCTCCAGAAGAATGATTTCGTTATCATAGGAGACCGTCCTCCTTCATCCTCTTCTTTTGCTTTTCCACATGTGCCTGCTTGCCCTTCTGCTTTTCTGTCATGAGACCCACACCATAAGCTAAATAGATGAGATGCCTACAACTATGAACTTAATAAACCTCTTTTCTTTATAAACTACCCAGTCTTAGATATTTGGTCAACAGCAACAGAAAATGGGCTAAGACAACCTTTGTTCATTCATTTAAGGAACACTTATTGTGCACCTAATTAGCATTAAAAATGTTAAAATAACATGAGGCATAGAGAAATAAAACAGAGAGCACTGAGTCTCCACCACAGAGGGATCCAGCTCTGCTGTCCCTTCTACCTGTATCATAATGCTATTTGCCCTTCTGCGACTCCTCAGTGTGCGTCCTTTGCTGTGAATGACACCAGTTTCTCTGCTGAGAGGTTTTCCGGTCAGTCCAAGCATGTTTTTTCACGGCCTGGTTGAGGTGGGGACACACTGCATGACAGATGATCTGTCTACTCTTGTGCCCCACGGATGCACTGCCTGTTCATCAGACCCTTGCTTCTTCTACACACAGACATCAAGGCAGCCTCCTAATTGGTCATCCTCCACGTCCTTTTCCATCCTCCACCTACCATCAGAATCTGATCACATCATTCTCTACCATTGAGAGAGCCATGGCTCTTCCAGTGTGAAACCTGAGCTCCGAGGCATGTCAGGCAAGGCTTCTGCAGGAATAAGCTTTCCCTTCTTCAAGCATTTTTCATCACCCTTCTTCGCATGATACCTTATAATTTGGCAACACCAGAGTGACAATAGTTTCCACCACCATGCACCCCATGATTTCTCACCTCTCTCCTCTCGTTGATGTGATACTATCTTTCATCCTTCTTTGCCTCACTAAGTCAAGCTCCTGAGCACTGCTCTGGGGGAACATAGATTCTGTGAAATAATGACACTTTTGTTCCATCAAATAAAGGGTTCCATGGACAATAAAGTCCTCAGAGGTGGGCCTTAGAAAAAGTTGTCAAATAGGCTTTGTACTGCAGGACTTCCTGGAGCCTTTACTAGGCTCGTATGCATTGTGGATCTCTGAAACCAAATCTTGTTTGATAGCAGCGGCACATTTGCTTCAACTACTTAGTACTGTCTGTCATTTCTGGGAACACAGTGGAGGAAAGCTGTCCTGAAAATGACTCGATCTACCACCTGGAGCAAGAAAAGTTCTTTTTTTATTCAAAGAACATTTATCGAATGCAGACTGAATATTCCTTATCCAAAACACACATCTGGGACTAGAAGTATTTCAGATTTTGGAGTTTTCCCAATTTAGAAATATTCACATAGACCTAATCTGAAATGATGAAAATAGATTCTGTGAGATAATGATGCTTTTGTTCCATCAAATAAAGGGTTCAAATAAAGGGTTGAGCATCATGTCAGTGCTCATAGTTTCAGACTTTTGCAGCACTTTGGATTTTGCACTTTCGAGTTAGGAATATTCAACCTGTACCTAACTCGTGCCAACTTGAAAAGTAATAAAGAGGCAAAAAAGGAACAAAACAGCGTCCTTTCCATGGATGCGACCAACTTTTCTGACTGTGCTGCGATCTCATTTTGATGTTCATGTTTGTAGTTCTCAAAGACCTTAGAGAGACCAAGGAAATATATTTGAAGCCGTCTCAAGAAAGACATTAGGAGAAACACACTAGGTCAAACCTGTGATGAAGCTTTCAAGCCCACTTTAGGAGATGATTTTCAGGTTGATGGACTGTGTATAGTCTGCTGCGTTACCCTCAGCCTCAGCCATTGGGAAAATGTGGCTCGACTTGCCGTCCTAAACTGATGGGGAAGTGAAGGTGATCTCTATGGTGTACATATAACGTCTCATTGGTCTTTTCCTAAACCTTGCCTACTTTCTCCTGGTTTTCTTACAAGTTCTGCCTTGCCCTGGGAGCTTCCCCCTTTTACTCTTTTGTGCTTCTTTTGGGATTGAAGCAATTTTGACTTTTCATTGGTCAGGTCTGCCCACCTAAGCCTTTGATACTTTTCCAAAAATACTCCATCACTTTCTCTGCCTACTGGTTTTCTCCAGTCATATTATAGGATATTAAAGGAAAAGGGGCAACTGGACTGCTTGGGTTTCCAAGTGTGAAGAACTATAGCTTCAGAGGAGAAAGGAGAAGGGAAGAGAGATCAAGTGCTCACCTCCGGCAGCCTTCATGGAAGTTCTGTGGTTAGAGGGTCAATATCAACAAAGAAATGAGCATTCAAGAGAAGCAGTGAGAACCAGAAGCTGCAAGAGTCCCAAATGCAAATAGAGCTAATCTGAGGACAGGAAACTGAGCATTGCACACTGAGGGGAAGAAACATTTCCATACCTCTGCACAGAACTCAGAGCTATCCTGGCACCCAAGGACTGGGAGCCAGGCACATTTAGAGTCAAGATCCTTGGCATCGACAGGACCATTCCTATGTGACCATTCTGAAGCTTCTTCAGAAGCATTCTTGAGGTATGTACAAGTAGAAACCAGAGAAGAAGTAGGGCATCGTGACTACAGCTGACCATACACTCCACTAGGGTAAGGATCACTGTGTCTCTATTCATTATTAAATCCAGGCCCTTAGCACAGAACCTGACATGCGGGATGCATTTCATAAATATATCTGCATGGACAAATACTAAACATGTAAGTTTTCATTCAGGGGATGTCTATAAATGCATGGTTATTTCTTTGTGAGGGACTCATTTCCAACGGTCAGGATGATGAGTCTTGTGCCTCCTAATTTCACCCTTAAAAGCAGTCATGACCTACTTTCACTCTAGGATTGGGGAGATCTGGAATAGATAGACTTTCTCAGACATGGAAAGGATTCATGTGGCTTGTTTAAATGTACAGAGAAGTAACTGAACAGCATGTCAGCATGTAGGAAGCAGATCTGGGAAAAGGAAATAAAAGTCACTTTCAAAGAGCTCTTCAAAACAGCTGGTGCTAGAGATATTAGAGCTAGAGCTTATTCAACTAAGCCTCCAGGTACAGACCAGATTTATAAGTATATATATGGTGTTCTTCCTCTTACCAAAAGATTATCTTTCCCAAAATGCTTATAGTTGGAAAATAAAATTTATGACTGAAAAATTATGTCTTAATGTACAAAAAAAATGATTTATGACATAGGTTACATGCAAGCACATGAAAACTTTTAAGATAAATTAAGAGAAAATATGTCCAAAAACACAACATTCTGACAAATGTCTATTATGTAGGATTTATTTTTCAGAAAATAATCCTCAAGCCTCAACAACAACAAAAATACACTCCAAGAAGAAAATGAGCAAAAGGCATGAACAGGCATTTGACCAAAGTGGATAACAGATGGATAATAAACATATGCAACAATATTTCCATTATTAACCATTAAGAAAGTGCAAATTAAAGCCACAGTGAAATACCATGAATACCTCCCAAGATGGCTAAAATAAAAAATAAGGACAATGCCAAGTGCTAGAGAAGACGTGAACAAGATATATCATTCATTCCTTGTTTTTAGGAATGGTATTGACATTGGAAAAAAGGTTGGCAGCTTCTTATAAAGCCACACGTGTAGTCACTGTAGGACCCTGTAACACACTATTGGGCATTTACTCCACAATACAAGTAGCTGTATGTTCACAGCGGCATTAGTCATCATAACTCAAACCCGAGAATAATGCAGATGTCCTTCAACAGATGAATGTTAAACAGGCTGTTTCATGTCCACACCATGGACTCCTACGCAGCAATAAAAAAGGAACCAACTATTGACACTCAAAACAACTTGAATGGATCTACTGGGATGATACTGAGTTACCTATTATGTAACTCAGAGGTTACCTATTGTGTCATTTTGTGACAATCTAGAAGTGACAAAATTATGGAGAACACATTAGTAGTTACCAGGGGTTTGTGACAGCAGCAGGAACAAAAAGGTGGTAGGTGTGACTATCCAAGGGCACAAGCCATAGTCCTTAGAGTGTCAAAACTGTTCTGTGTTCTGACTATGGTGGTGGCAAGGTGAATTTACACCATGAAAGAAGTTTGTAGAATTCAACACACGTTACCACATGGTAGGGATATTAGTGCCTCTCATTAGCACATGGACCCGAGGAAGCCCAGCATAAAAGCCAAAAGCAAAACGTGATTTTCCCACACGTGGCTGAAAACTGGGGCAGAATGAGGAATGCAGATGTGAGACTCCCAGAGCCTCTCGTCTTGTTCACTGGCTGGTGAAGAGATACAGTATTTTCTACGGTAAACTTTCATTTTCAGCTCTAAGTTTCAGGGGAACTCTGGGTTTAAAAACATTTGCACAAATTCTTAAGGAATGGATTATGATTATGAAAAAACCACATCAAAGCAAATCTCTATCATTATTGTTATTTTTCCAAAAGAGAAGAGTGGCAGGGAAAAAAGGATTGAACCAAATCAGAGACCATCCGAGGACTAAGGACTGAGATCATCTAGCCCTGATCATTGCACATCTGAGGGACAATGGCCATGCCATATGTAAAAACAGGACTCTAACTCACAGCTGCAACAAACTATCATCTCTGATACACAATGCAATAAGCCAGAACCCTATGAAAATGAAAAGGAACAATTCTGACACAATAAAGAGACTTAGTCTGTACCACAGACTTTTTGACTTGCAAGAAGTCTGCATCAGTCAATGCTTGTTAGAGAAATAGATTTAACATAAGGTTGATAGGTGGATACGAATAAATAGACACATAGATACTATATATATATATATATTTACAACATTGCCTTATAATGACTGCCTGCAGAGTCAGGTGTGGAAGAGTGCAAAAGGGCTGTTTGTGTGCTAGAGCTCCGAAGGATACTCTCAAAAGTCAAAGGCCTAGAACTTTCTGCAGAGTCCTGTACAATCTGTATCAGGAAGCCAAAGGGTCTGTGCTGGAAGCCAGGAGATGGGGGTCCAAATTGAAGACCAAGACTGAATCTCCTCTGAAAAAACAGAAGCAAGCCCTCCTTCTTCTTCCCTCTTCTGTTATTCTTTTTTTTTATTCCATTCCATTCCATTCCATTCCATTCCATTCCATTCCATTCCTACAAGCCTATTGGTTGGTGCCACTCACACCCAGGATGGGTCTTTTCATCTTCAGTAAATCCTTTCGGTCACACCCAAACCTATGCTAAGTCAATCAATTGGGTGTCTCTTACTCAAACTGACACAACTGTTCACTATCACAACGTCAGACTGCTCTCTTTAGTGACAATCCAGAGAAACTAAAGAATACCTTATGTGACAATGAACCCCTTGTGATCAGGACTTGGTTACTAACTGGCAGTTACCCTAATTTTTGCCACTACTTGCAATTAAGGAGAACCACAGAAAGTCAGATATATGGAGCAAAACTAATCCCAGGGGTGCCCACTTCTAGCCGGCCCACCCCCAACCCCCAGGCCACCAGCCTTCATTGGAGCCACCCAAAGCTCCTTTCCTAACTCTGAAGCCTGTCTCTCTTCTGCTCTCCCTTAGGTCTCTGCCTACTTACTAACGCAGTGATGGCTGCCTTGCGAAAGCGAGCTCAGAATGAATAGCCTCTGCTTTCCTTATTTGGTTATCTTGGTTTATTCCTGAACACATTTCTAGATGCTTGTGGGCTAAACGATTTTAAACACCAGCAGAATCATCTACTTTTCTGATTCTGCTTCCTGCCACACGCCAGGCAGTGAGTGGGTGGTTGCTAGTTGCTCCTTCCTTTGGCCTGTGGAGCTTTCCTCCTAGGCTCCATTGCTGCCTTGAGCCAGGATGGTCCCTGAGATCTGGGACAGGACTGACAGTATCAAGGCCACTGGCAGGGCGTGAGTGACTGTTCATGGTTGGTGTCTATTCTTATAGCTCCAGGCTCTTGCCTGGTCTACGAGCGTCCGTGCTAGAAGACCACCAGATTAATATTAAATATTTTAAATATTTCCGTCTCCTATAGTGCCCTGAGCTGAATTGCTGCAGACACCAAACTGCTATTCAGCACTGTGCTTCTTACTGAAAATTACCTTAGAAGATATAGAGCTGTGGGTGGGCTTCTAACCTCAGCACTAACTGGCAAAGCAAGCCACAGCCCCTCCCTGGTCTTGTCTCCGCACCGGTGAAATGAAGACTGGCCCCTTCTCTGCTGAGCGCTGCTGGGCCGTCTGTCCAACTTCTCCCAGCCTGGATGCATGGTGGAAGTCTCAGAATGACCACTTCACCCATCAGAAAAGGAGGGCCAATCAAGTTAGTGGCATTTCCATTGCCTGGCTGAACAAGGCAGAACCAAGTTCCTGTTTCCCACCGTTGGTCCTTTGTCTCACAAGGTACCATTTAGGCATCCTCCCCTCCTTGAGCTGCCACACCCTTCGTTATAATCCACAGCTCTCTGACTTGATTCCCCAGGGGACCCGTTTTTAAAATGGAACAACCCTGAGTTCACATACATGGCCTGAATGTGATATTATGTCATACTTCTTTTGTTTCCTGACTGTCTACCTCCAGTGTCCCTTCTAAAAACCACTCTCACTGAGTGTGATTAAAAACAAAACCCTCATTCCCACTTAAAGGCCTAACTCCTGGGGAGCCAGAGCAGAGGACAGGTTGTCTCCTCTAAAGTTCAGAAATAAAAATGGCTTTCTCCTTTCGACGCTGTTCCCTGATGTGACTCTGTGATCAGTATCAAATGCTCAATAGCAAGGATTTCTGTAGAGCCTTCTCAGCTAAAATAGATTTAACCTACCCGTTGCTCTTTGTGAGGGAACAATGGACGTAACAATAAGGAGCTGCTATATTGTTCCTGCATGAATAGTCCCGATTCTAGATATTTGCTGTTGGGCCCTGTAGATTACTCGCAAAGGATGTCCGGCTTCCTCTGTTCAGAAAGGTTATGCTACAGGCAAGCGGACCGGGCTGTTTCATCATCATGAATCAACAGAAGCCTGCAATTAATGAAGTCTTATTTCAAAATGGTAGGGAGTCACCTTTAGAAACAGGGTCTGTTTTCTCCTCCAGTCTAATTGCACAGCCTAGGCTGGTTCCAGCCTGGATGGGTCAACGGTGTGTGAGCAGGGGCTGAGGGCTGGCAGGAAGGGGCAGAGGGTGGCAGGCAAGATTTCTTTGGCAGTTTGCTTGGGCGAACTCCGAGGAAATGAAGCCCATATGTGTGTCAGGAGCATGTAGCTCAGAACCAAGCAAGCCACACAGGCAAACTGGAAGGCTGGGAGTATCTTCTAAGTTTTCCAGTCCAACTTTTCAGGTGGGAAAATTTTTGATCACTAGGAATGCCCACTAAAAGGCTGTAGAGAAAGTGCTCAAGCACTCGTGACTAGTGCACTACAGTGCTGGCATGAAGAGGGGGAAAGATGATCATGCACACCTGTAATCTCAGCTACTCGAGAGGCTGAAGCAGGAAGATCATGAATTTGAAACTGGGGTGGGCAACATAGTGAGAACTTTAAAAACAAACAAAAAATAGATTTCAGATTCAGTACTTCTGAAGTCCTATCATTGCACAATCATTTACCAGCACTGTGAATTTAAACAAACTACTCAAACTCCCTGAGCACACCTTGTCTCTTCTGTCAGGAGTACCATCACCTCCCTGCCAGGTTCTTTCAAGGAAAATATGCCCCCTTTGTAAGGATTCAATAAGTGTGTAGTGGATGTTGCTACTTTACAAGTATCTATCCTTCTTGTCTCTTCTTCCTTACCAATAGAATCCCAGGCTCTTAGGGCAGCCGTCCATTCGCCCAATAATCCAATTTTGCATTATTGCTTATAGATGGGGTGACTGCATGACATAACTTTGGTCAATCAAAAGTCATCTGCTGGGTAGAGCTTCCTGGAAATCTATTGTGTCTTTGACTTAAAGAAAAAAGGAGAGTTCTCAGATCTTTTTTCCTACCTTTTTGTTCCTTCCTTCTTGGAAGCATTCACAATGCCTGGAAACGTAAGAGTCACCATCTTGCAACCACAAAGACAAAGTCTTTATGAACTAAGGAGAGTGTACAAAAGGACGGGGAAAGTTTGAGGTCCCGATGAAATTGTAGGGCAGTTGTACCACTCCTCAGCTGTCTCCCTTAGGACCTCTGGTCAGATGAGAACAGTACACCCCCAAGTGTTGAAGTCACTCTCACTGGAGCTTTCTGTTCCATGCACAATGTCTGAATGACACCTGGTGATTGTTACTTCTTCAAGCCAACAAAACAAGCTCTTGGAAATTTCTTTGGAGACCAAGTCAGATAAAGGGATAGAATAAACTGAGAAGCCTGTCTCCAGGTCTCTGGAACATCAGGACCTCACCGTTTCCCCTTTTCTGTCAACCCACGCACGTGTACCTTTTTATTTACCTAGGCATCCTTACTTATTACTAAATCAGGACTTCTGAGGAAGTGGAGTTAAATTAAGGGAGATCAGAGGCAAAGATAGCCAAGGCACTGTATAAATACCTGTCTGCATCATAGAAGATATTGGAATTAATCAACTCCAAGAACAAAGGCAGTTCCTAAATGCAGAATCTGCCTGTAGGAGCCAACTGCAGTAACCCTGCAGAGTGAAGGAAATAAATATGGGAACCAACAGGCCCCAGATAATAATGGCAATAAAATTTAAAAAGTTGCTTCCCTAATAAAGAAACCTTGGCTGAATTCTCATCCCTGGAGAAATAGCCAAGATTATCAGGCTTGTCCAAGGGGACTTTTCATGGGAACTTAGAAGAAATACAGGCATGCTCACTGAAGGTTGGAAGGGGCCCCTTGGCCCAGTGGGAGAGTGGGGAGGGAGCTTCCTATTGACCTATAAAGGTCAAGCTAGTGACCCTACAGCTCTGGGCAGTGTGGCTTAGAGGCTGCCTCTCCAGGAGGATCGTGGAGTAAAAATGAGTCACAAATGAGCTAATCACCATTAATGTGTCGGCTGAAACTGCCAGTCTGACATCCCTCCTAATGGCTGACAAATGTCAGGGTGACTTGTGTGCTTTTTTTGTTAATTGAATTGGTTAATTAGGTCCCAGAGGCCTAGCTGCTAATTATGAGCTACAGCTGAATATGAGCTTAAAAAAAAAGATGCAAGGAAGTTAAAACAAAAGAGAAAACACACACACATACTCACACACAAGCACACATACCCCAACTCCTTTGTGTTCTTTACAATCTGTACTGTTACCTTCTCTTAATTTCTGACCTGCCACATGTTACTACCTTCTTGATGTGTTCAAACAAAATTTTTTTAAAGGCAAGAAAAACTCCAATTCTGCGGTTTTCCATGAGGAGCATCTGCTCAGGCAGTGCCTTGTTCATTAGTTTTCTGCCAATTAGCAACAAAAAAAAAGTAGAGGGGACAGGGATTTAAAAAAAAAATCCAGATTCGTAGTCTAATGGGTTACCTTGTGAAGACAGTGTGCTCAGAAGTTGCAGAGTCCCACCTATTTGGATAAAGAAGCAATAAGCATCTACCAGACCCACAGTGACTTGTTGATGTTTATGAAAACTCTTCCAGAATTTCGTGAAACAAGCCCTAGACACAGGTGAGAAGACACAGAGTGGTCTGTGCTCTCCCATTGAGGAATAATTCACCGTCGAGTTAAACAAAGTGCTTCGTAGTTCACAGGGGGCTCTAGAAATTCAACCACATGTTGCTGTCATGGTCTCACTTCAGCTTCCGCTTCCAGCTGGAGAGGAATGTTTTGGGGTGTTGGACTTTCCAGCCTGGTACCTCTGGGCTGCTCTGCTTGAGGGATCTGGCAGCCCCTGCATGGGGTAAACCGGTCAATATTATTGGTTGGTGGGGAATAGGCAGAGGCAAGTAGAAAAACTGAGGTAGTGGGGAGGGAAAGAGAAGACTCAAAGGTCTTTGTAGCACAGTCAGATTGTTAACGCTGCAGGTCTGCCAGTGCTATTTAGACTGTGTGAGCCACCCCTAACCCTCAGCACCCCTCCTCTCCCAGCCCTGAACTACAAGGCCTGGGATTTTGAAAACATGTGGCTAGAAGTTTGGGGACTTTAAGAATGTGTGTGACCCAGACCATCTGGAATCATCTTCCCTTGGTGGATTTAGATTGAATTTGACTCATACTCTCAATTGCCACAGTTTGCCCACCCAGCCCAGCAAGGGCCACAGCTCTTTTTTTTTTTTTGAGACAGGATGTCTTGGTTACTTTTTCTCGTTGCTGAGACAAACACCTGACACCAAAAATTAGGGAAGAAAAGGTTTATTTAGCT
>RJWT010038098.1:0-12999 GCA_004365215.1 Cuniculus paca
TCCTGGGTGGGCTGGGGGTCTGGGACCACACACCACCCCTGTGTCTTGCCATTCTCCTTCTTCTCTTTTTTCTTTTGTTTTGTCTTCTATGTTGATGCTTGCCAACCTTCCATCACTCTACCACTAGCATTGAGACCTCTCTTAAGGAGGAAAGCAGCTGTCCATTCCTCAAGGATGTCCTCCAAATGTAGTTGGTTCTTTATAGCTATCCCAAGAATCTACCTTCTTCTGGTATTTACAGTTTTGTGATAATGTCCATGGTATATCCCAAAGGTGTGCTGGGTATGGAGCCGATCTTGGCCTCTGGATGTGAGAGCTGGGACTGGTCTTCTGTTGATAGAATTCTTCAGAGTCCAACTGCTGTCTCCTGCTGCTACTTCAGACACTTTCACCTTACTGGCCTCGCTGACTACTTTGCCCTACAAAGATGTGTGCATGTCTGCGTGCCGGGTGGTTGTGCTAGGTCTTGTGGTTCATCAGTCTTACACTCTTTCAGCTGGTCCCAATGTCCAGGATGTAATGGAGGGGTACAGAGCATGAACTCACTGTTTTCCAGCCAGCCCACCCTCCAGGATATAATCATTATTATTAATATTGTACATAACATAAAATATTTAATATGCCTGAGAAAGTATTGGTAGAATAATACTATAAATTAAGGTGTAGATCTTGTTTGGATTATGCTAGCTTTTTTCACTAATGTCTTTTTTCTATTTCAAGATTGAATCTGTAACTCCCCAATACATTTAGTTGCCAGATCTTGGTCTCTGCCAACCTGTGACAATTCTTCAGTCTTTGTTTTCTGTGATCTTGACACTTTTAAGAGTACTGTTTGGCAAGTTCATGGAATGTTCTTCAATTTGAGTTTGCCTGCTGTTTTCAGATGAGGTTTCACATTTTCAGTGTATTTACAGAGGTAATGTGTTCTTTCAGAATATATCAGAGTTGCTTAATGTCAATGCATCTAATCATTGGTGATGTTAATCTTGGTCACATATTGAAAGGAGTGAATGCCAGGTTTCTATGCTCACTGCTACATCATTGCTTTTCCTTTCTGTTCAGTAGAAGTGAACCAACCACAAAATCTAGCCCACACCCAATGGAAAGTGATCAAACTCTTCCTCCTGAAGGTAGGTGTATTAGTCTTTACTTTTCTGAAAGGTCAAATGTTAAAAAAAAATCACAGTGATTAATAAATTTCATAAAGAACATATAATTTATGGTATTTTTCCTACCATATATAAAAATTATCTTGCTTCCACATTTATTTAATCATTTATATCAACGTAGTCTTATGGATGTTTATTTTAGGTTTAGGGGTGATAGGCCAATGCTACCAACAATTGTTTTGTTACTAATGTTTATTTGGTGGTTCAAATTTTTGGCTACTGGTAGCCCTTTCTTTCAGGTTGGTCAGTAACTCCTCCTTTTGAAAAGGCCCCAGGTTTCTTTTCTTCTTCTTCCTTCTCCTTTTTTTCCTTTCCTTTCCTTTCCTTTCCTTTCCTTTCCTTTCCTTTCCTTTCCTTTCCTTTCCTTTCCTTTCCTTTCCTTTCCTTTCCTTTCCTTTCCTTCCTTTCCTTTCCTTTCCTTTCCTTTCCTTTCCTTTCCTTTCCTTTCCTTTCCTTTCCTTTCTTCCTGTCTCTGTCTCTGTCTCTGTCTCCTTCCTTCCTTCCTTCCTCCCTCCCTTCCTTCCTTTTTAACTTATTTTGCTTTTTGGTATTACAAGATGTTTCCAAGTCAGCATATAATTTTTCCAGCCCCTAGAATCTGTCAAGTGCTCTTTGAATTACAGTGCTGGACTTTTGACAAATTCCCACATCTCTTCTATGGATAATGCATTTTATCCTTTCCTTCATTCCCTGACTGCATCCTGTAGTACCCTTAGGCAATAGTCTTGTTACTCTTTCTTCTACATATTAAGATTCTGTTTGTTTGTTTGTTTTCTACATGACAGACCAGGATGTGGATATAGTTCTGAGTTCTGCAGTGGTTGCTGCTCCTTTTCCCAGTAAATACCAAAATAATTTATTTTTCAGTACTCTCCCAGGTCTTCCCTGTGAGTATCTTGTGAGGTGCCTGGAGAAAGGCCTGCAGAGGGTGTGAGCCACTACGTTTGTGATCACCAGGAAGTAAGCAGGCCTCAGGTTGAACTGAATTCTAGGCTTGCAATTTCCATTCTAATTGAGATTTTGTCTAAGTTGTTAAATTCTCATATAATCCATTGATTGATTTATTAATTTACCAAGTATTTTATTTTTCATCTACTCCATTTACAGCCTCTATTTAGATTGGCAACCAAAATTAAACTTTGGTTTTATCTCCTTGAAATTTAAAGCATAACAAATAAAAACATGACTTGTAATAAAATATTGTAACAGCATCAGTGAGCACAACTTTTGACTCCTCAAGTCCTTAGCATGAAAGTATTGATGGTGACTGAGATACCTAGGTAATCAATCAATTTTGAAAATGCAACTAATTATGCAGAAACACAAAGAATGTCAGACTGTATTTCTTAAGCTGACAATGTACACAATTTGGCAGTAAGATATCTAAAGTATCTTATGTACTTCGCGCTATACTTTTTATAATTTCTAGTTCATTTTCTTATACTGAGATAAAAACCGAGAACCATAAAGTGTTAAAAATGTTCCTGACAGACCAATGAACACTGATTAAAAGGATCATTTTTGGTGGAATATGTGGTAAGTTAGAACTGATTGTCTTTATTTCAAGTCTCAGTAAGCGCACCAAAATTATGTAACAACTTTTAATAACAAAAATGTGTGATAATTTGATTACTGTTTCATCTTTCCAGATATGTTCAAATCTATGCTCTAATTGCATTTCTATATTATGAAGGGAATATTTTTTATCATTTGTTTTTTCTGCTTAGATGAGAAATGAAAACTTGAGAAGGATGGAGTTGAGTTTTACCTTTTCTCAGTCTGATGAGACCCTAAGTAAAAGTTCCACTCAGGCTCTGGTTAAGTAGGTCCCATTGCAGGAAGCTCTTGTTAAGAACAGGATGCTCTGTGTATTGGTCAGAATACAATTAGATGTATCAGGCTAAACAAAATGTTTAATATATATGGAGCTTCAAGGAATCATTGTTATTCTTAAAACACTACACATATTTCTGAGATCGGTGAGGAATGGGTTCTAGAGCAGAGTATTATTCTCCCCTTGGAGATGAAGAAAAGGGAATTTTGCACTGGGTAAGAATTAACTAGATAACCAAAAATGACTTATATAACTTTAAGGGTCTTATTAAATTAGAAAATTCTATCAAGTGTCATGTTTATGTGTGAGATGTCAAATGTAATTAGTGGTTTCAATAATGGTCTCCTTATCTCATTAAAATCATTAATACACATTCTTATCAGGGAATGTTAATTAGTTGGACTTTTTCAAGTAGTATCCATAGACCTCTAACATCATTCACTGACCTATGAATTTCTTTAAAATATAAAATGTTTTTGATTCAGAAGTATTGGAAAGATTTTGTGTTGACTGTGTAATTTTGACTTTAATTGAAATTATACGGCATTTCAGGAATAAAACTACAGCGGTTCAGAACTGAATTTGCTAAATTTAATTGCTTTGAATTGAAAGACAGCAGCATTCTGGGTGGAATATGTGCTTTCTGGTCAGTCACAGTCCTTATTGTGCCCTAATATTCTACAATGAGCCTAATTTGTTCATTTTTTCTACTTGCTTGCTCTCTCTGGGCACTCGAGTTTGTAACTTCTTCAATTCTTTTCAACTACTCAGATTGACTGCTCAATTCTTGTACTTAGTGTATGTATTCAGAACAGGCAAAATAGGGTTACCTAAAAAGTTGAACTTCTACTAGGTTTATTTGGCCTGATTTGCTAAAGACTAGTGATAGGAAAAGAGTAGAAAGTCTAATATTAGCCCTTGTTCATTTGCTTAATATCTTGGCCAGTGGCAGTGAACACTCTGGCATGTGTGTCATGGCGGGCAGAGGCCTCTCTGAGAGCACTCATGCCAAGTTTCCTGGGCAGCGGAGGATCAGATAATAGCTGCTTTCTCTAAACTAAAACTTCAGCGCGCGAGCTTGATTACAATGTTTGGACTTTGTGATAAATAAACGGATTTTGGGTTGCAGTTTGGGGACTTGGTCTCTAAAAAGTTTGCCATCACTGATCTCAGGTAATTTATAAAGTGAATACAATATCAATTCAGAGTTTTGGGTAGCCACTGTAATTTTGACTATATCTTCACTTACTGGTAGTCACATATCATTTAAAAAATGGATTTTTTCACAGATAAAAGTGTTTACTAATCATAGATATTTTGAAACATTGATAAAGTTGATAAAATCTTCACTGCAGTATAATTCTTAAAATATCTAAAATGGAATTAAGTTCCTAAGTTCCCATAAGTATATTTTACATGAAGTATATGCAGGATATGAAATAACTCAAAATCGTAGTACTGCAGCAAGAACTTTACTTTTTATTACTACATATTATTCTACCAACAGCTATTTAAGAGCCCAGTTCTAGTGTACATACCTACTTTAAATGTAACTTAAAATTTTATAGGCAAAGTCTTTCAAAGAACAATGAAAAGATGATTTAAAAAAAGACAGCTGAATAAAAAAACAGCCAGCAATGGTAATTCATTTTGGATATAGTTTTACATTTTATGAATAAGTCTGCAAACTATCAACATAGTGTACCTTTTTAATGAACGCAACTTTAATACTGAAAGCCAGTTCAAGCAGTGAACACTTAAAAATTCTTACAACATAGTATTATACCCTTGTGGTTCACTAAGCATATGTTGCATTGTTTTGATTTATTTATTTATTTATTTTTTTACTACTCAGAAAACAGGGAATACAAGGTAAACCACTTGGTTTCTTTTTTTAAAGATTTATCATCTTCTTTTTCAATACTATTAAAGAAATGACAAAAGTAATGCTATACAAAAGTATGTCTGCCTTTATAGGTGGTTTGAATTTCATGTTTTATTAAAATACCACTACCATTGATAAATGCTCAGTTTGCATGAGGTACTATTCAGAACTACTAGAAAACATGATCCTTCACCACAGAGAACTTCTGACTAAGGCAAGACATTGCAAGGGCCATTTATTACACAAAAACTTTGTGCCAGCGCATCCTGTTCCATTGACCTATAGTGAAAAGAATTAGCTTTTTAACTCAGCTTACAGGATTTTCTAGATTAGTATCATTAATTGCTGTCTTTATTTCTTTTTCTAGTAGGTATAGTCATTCTTTATGTTTTATTGATATTATAGGAATAGATTTTTTTTTTCTTTTCTGGCTACACATTCTGCCTAGGTTATTCTGAATTGGTCACATATTTTTATTATAGAAAAGTTTGCTCATATAGACAATAAGTAGAGTGGCCTATAGCATTTGTTACTTTTTAAATCTCTGTCATGTTTTGAATCTATAACTGGTATTATCTCAAAAGCTTTTAATAGTGTGTGTATGTATATACACACGTGCTACAGAATTATTATATCATAAAATGTCCTCAATTATAAACATTTGGAAAGAATCACCCCACGAAGTGATTTTGACAAAAGATTTTTGGAAGATAAGTTTTCAACAATTTTTCTACTTTTTGCTAGTTTTGTTTTACTATAGCTAACAATTTTGCATGAAAATAAATGAAGAGATTCTCAGAAGACAAGCAAAAGAAATGGACACAGAAAGCCTTTCTTCTCTGGAGTAAATTTTCAGTAACTATATCTACAATTCTGGGCAGTTGAGTTAAGAAATGTCTTCCAGTGTTCATTTCATTAGATCTATAGCAAGCAGAGAAAACACAAGCAGCAATTAACTCTCATTGCCACAGTTGAAGAGATTTTGATAAGGACTAAAGGCAGTGAGAACATGAGGCCATGGTTTCCCGGTAAACAATCAAGGTGTGGTTTTGCAGAACTAAATTCTGGGAGCTACTAAAGCAGAATGAGGCCATGAATAACTGAAAAATATGCAAAGAGGCAAACACACACACACACACACACACACACACACACACAAATGAGGGTGATGACAAGAACATCTTTTCAATTGTTTCATGTTATATTCAATAGTTAATTCATACTTGTTGTATGCTTTCTCCTCATTTTCTTCATCATCATCCTCAAAATTATCATAATTATGATGTTTTCAGGACAATCAACTAGGTATCACAGCTCATGTTATGTAATTAAGTTTCATATATTTAACGGCCACTTACTGTCTATAAATTGCTGTTTAACACTTTGTAAATAATACCAAAGAAGATGTGACGTTTAGTGATATATAAAGCATATTGTAGTTTACCACAGCAGGTTTTTATCCATTACTAAAGTGTAATTTCTTTGAGGAGATAGAATAACTATCTGTCAAGAGATTGGCAACTAGTCCTGTGTACATGTTACTGTGAGCTGTTGAGGCCAAGGAAAGTATCCTGGAAGGAAGTAGACAGTGAACATTTCTTTAGGTAGAGGATTGTACTTAAAAGGAACTATTTTTTAGCACTAGAGCATCCCTGAAAGACATGGGGTAACAAAGTATCATCATCACATTAATGTTTAGAACTAGTAACTTGGAAGTCATGTAGAATAGAAGGGAGAGATCAGAGAAAGACAACTCCATTGAGATGGTACTTTAAAAATCTAGGGACATAGATGCCTACAATACAAAAGATGTGATATTGATGAAAAATAACTTTTTTGTTGAGTCATAGTTTCTAAGGATTATTTAGAAACCGTTCCCACATCTAAAAGATGGTAATAAGATGATTCAATTGCAGTTTACCTCTTCTTCTTCTATTGAAAAGCAATGAGAGGAAATAGTCATTTTTAGCCTTTATGCCCCCTTGGAGTTTGAGGTAGATCTTTGAGATAGATTTTTGGCTTGTAAAATGTCAAAGCCTTCACTTCAGTCAAAACTTCAGGAGTGGTGTGGATGAATCTCAGGAAATCTATCTATAATTTACGTGGATGTGGAGTTTAACATCATATAAAGAAAGTCTTAAGCACTTCTAGTATTGCTAAAAGTATTATATTTATAAGAGGATGTTTACTTTTTGCATTCCAAAGGAAGTTCTTACTTTCAGATGTTAACAAGGATTTAGACAATAAAAATTTGGATTTCAAGAACTAGAGCTAGGCAGTCATGATAAAATATTTTTAAAAAACAATCTCACATTTATTGTGCTTCCTCCCACCCCACTGGAAACATCTCAGGTGGCTTAGCAATTAAGAAGCAAAGCTGAAGAGAATGATAACCTTGCTTTCTGGGAAATAGATGCAAATAAGACACATTACAAAAGAAATGACTGCAGCAAAGAAAGGCCTGCATTACACTAATTTTTAGTCCTCTTTCTTAGACTGCCTCATATCCTTTCCTTCATATTACTGCTATTATATTTTCCAGTCAAGCCACATAAATATTTCCATAATGAAAAAGTTAAGTCGACTGTTGAAAACCCATTAAAATTTAAAATACATCCAGCCTGTGAAAGATAGAATGAAAGACAGAGGTTTTCAGGAAGAATGAGGAAGTTCCAGGAAGTAAGGATTTAAATAGAAGTTTCAGAACATACCCTTCAGAAAGGAAAATGGTTTAGTGTCCACAAAGTTACAAAAAAGTAAATGGGCTTTTAATGAAAAAACTGGCTGGAAAATATCAAGAATAATTTTTCAGCTGAAATAAAGTTTCAGGCTAAATTTTACTCCCCTCCCCCTTTTAAAACCTGACATTTAATAATTTTTTCTTTTAAATCTTGGGACTTGGCAGAAAAAGAGCTCAGAGTTGTCCTTAATTAAGAGATGTTCCAGAGCCTGGATTTAGAAGGATGCAGTGAAGTTTGTAGTTTTGCTGATAGAGAGATGTAATAAAGATTTGAAGGTAGCAGCTGGATTCTTGGGGGAAGTAGACATCAGGCAAAGAGCTACTGAGTGAGTGTTCTTAGGTCAAAAGAATGATGGTAGACTTCCAATTATACTAAAATACATTTTATAAGAGGCTTTTATGTAGACAATTATATGTGAGAAGGTTAACTTTAAAGAAAGATTTGGAGACAATGATAAAACAATTAATTATGACAGGTTTTGTAACATTGTTTTTCTAAAGGTTATATTTAATCTGAAAATATTATACTTGATATTTTGAAATACTTTTGCCATCAAAAATCAATGATCCTCAAAGTGTGAGTCAACATACTCAAAATTAATACACTGTTTCTTTATCTGTGTTTCTTTGTATTATGCTACCAGTGCAATTATTCAGCTCTCAGCTGTATGAAACCCATAAGTATTTAGATGTTATTAGATGCAAGATTTGTATTACAAAATATTCCAGCAGACATTAGAGTATATTTTAAAAGTGGTCACTTTTGGCCCTCCTTTATAACAAATTTCAATAATGTCCAATTAATTCCTCTTCTGAAATGATGCTGGTTCAAAAGGTTTTGGAAAGCTGAAGTGTGCTTTAAAGTTCTTTGAAAGATTTCTTAAAGCATGTCTCACAAACAAATTTGTTTCGTACAGGCTGCTCTGCTCATTAACACACTAAGATACTGCTTCAAACATGACTGCAGAGTTATGGACATGGAAGCAGCCACAGTGGAGGCTGGGTAATCTTGCGTCTGTGGAGGGAGAGAAAAGAAAAAAATCTCTCCAGAGTCTCTCATATGGAAGGTGAAAAGTCATTCATGAAGTATAAATGTTCTGTAGTCCTAGCTGGCGGGTCCAAACTTTGTGCTAGAGATAGCATGAAATATGTGATGCAGAACTCAACTGTTTGCTGCAGTCAGCCAGCCTGAAAGCAAAGCATGAGTTCCTGCAGCAATGTTTTGAAACACGGAGATTAGCAATGGTTCTGTTCATCAATTAAGATTAATTTTTGGTGCATTAGTAGAATCAACAGTATGAACTTTGAAACAAGTAGTTCCAATTCTCTTCAAATAAAAGAAGTTTTTTTTTTAAATTAAGAACCAAAAGAATCCCATTTAATCCCAAGAAACTGTCAATGTATATTGATTGGAAAAGTATACAAAAGTGCAAACGTTAAGAATGGATAATAACTTCAATAATTTTCAGTGTAACTTGTCTTAAGTGTTTTTAAAATCCTTCAATTTTGACTTGAACATGTTATAAAACAGTTTATTCAAGCATAGCCCGTAGTTTCAGACTCAGTAATAGCTCTAAGATCCATAATATAGAAACAACAGAATAAGACCTTGTTCCTACAACTGTCTTTGTGGCTTATGTATATTCAATCTTACTCATTCAGAATTTTTTACCTATGGCTATGGTTTTACTTATAAATTTCCAGAAAAATTTTTTGAGAAAAAATTATCAATTTTGTCTTTATGAAACCAAGTTATGTTTAAATGTAATGAGCTTCTTATTAATACCTTTATTTGTAACATCTTAGGAAAATAATAATTATTACATAAAGTGAACAATGTATATTTCCAGTGTTTGTCATTTCATTTATGGGGTAATTGACACTTTAAGAGTTGGTCTACAGATGAATATATAGTACTGTATACCTAAAATATAAAACAAAGACCTTTAACACCAGTAATGACTTATTGTCTGATTGGTAGAGGAGAGTAAATATAATAGATTTAGGGTAACATTATCAAAGATTTAATATTTATTTAGACTCGTACCACGCTTATATGTACCATCCTAAGTCACCTAAAGGCTCTGCATTGAAATTGCTCAGTGAGAAGAGAACTATTTTTAGGTTAATGAAGATATTACAGTAAAATGTAGTGCTTCTATTCAATGCATGAATAAAGCTGATGAACCTTGAAACAATAAAATATCTTTCTTCTTATAATGCAAGAAAAACTACCAATCCATTGAGTAGAAATTGCTTTTGTTAATTTATAATAATTTATGTCTTAAAAATTAAATTACACGAAATATAAAATTTTAACCATCCAAAATTATTCTAGAATTTGAATTATCAGTGGAAACATAAACAGCTATCAAAGTAGCTATGAAAACTCAGTCACAGAAACTAATAACATTATCTACTTTAAAACTTGCAGAAAAGGAAAAGAATGCCCTGTATGCCATTAAAGTAAAAAACTAGTGTTTTGTTGTATGCTCAGAATATAAAAATATACATTTTTCCAAATGCTTTTAAGTTTTAAACATATATTATTTCTTAGATGCTCAAGAGTTAAGATGCTCTTCAGGCATCATAACATTACTCATCATAGTAGAATATTAAGTGAAGTTACATTTTCACGTTAATGCCTAAGCCGCCAGTCTACCACTGACCTAGAAATTCAGAAAGAAATATTTTGTATTTTTGTTGTTAACAGATGATAATCAAAGGAGAGAGACTCCACAGAACTCCCCTGCCTTTGTGCAGCTCATGTTAGGGCTTCCTCTTGTGTGGCTGAAGAAGTATTACTTGAGCAAATTTTTATTTGCTGTGTTCCTAAGAAAGCCTTTCCTTCCTTTCTTTCTTTCTCTCTCTCTCTCTTTCTTTCTTTCTTTCTTTTTATTTTTTTTAGAAAATATCAATGTTTCATTGACATTCAAGACAGAGATCGAACATAGTATCTTCTGTGTCTGTATTTTATTGCATACATGTACTTTTCTTCAACCATTATATAATAACTTTATACAACCTGTTTTAGTTTGTTGCTACTTATTCATTCCATTGCAGTCCAAACTAAGAAAGATAAAGCCCTATAGGATTACAATTAAGGAACCCAATAGGCACTAAGAATATTTTGGGCATTTTTTTTTAAAATTGAAGTTTCATTTTTAAAATAAGACAGCATAGGTAAATTGTGGTTTCATTTTTCTGGTTTGTATAAGAATTACTTGATTTTTACATATTCAAAAGGAGGCTTGAATAGCTTTCTTTTTTCTTCCTTTTCCTTTTTGCTTTATTTTTATTTATTTTAAAAGACAAAACAGAAAAAAGGATAGAAATAGCACACATAGAAATTGCTGCTTACAAAGTCTCATCTCCTTGGTAGTTGATCAATTAATTGGGTTTTTCCACTTCCATTACTAACAATGGCTATCAGAAAAAAAGTCAGTCTTTGGGGCTCAGAAAAGGAGTTTTGTTTGTTTTTGTTACAAAAGTTTGGGGAAAAAGCATGGATGTATGTAAGCAGCAAATATTCCAGTTGAACTTGAGTTCTTAGATGAAATTTATTCTGAGTATTACAATATAGGGACAAATAGCAAAAAATAATTTGTGAGAAAAAAGAAGAAAACTTTATATTACTGAAGATTTACATAAAGTTTTCTGAGAAGTTTGGGCTTATAAGGAAAAGTCTGGGTAAAATTTCAGGATTTAAGAGAATACCAATAAAGTGAAGATTGACATTAACCAGACCAGGCTATAAATACCACACAAAGAGACCAAACAATTCCTCCCCTGACAGGTCTGGCCACCTCCCCTTTAGAATGAGCCTATAACTGAAAACATCGGAATAGGACTTCATGCTCCTTTAGGATTAGCAAGCCTTAATGTATTAGTTAAAGAAGTTTTGATTTTGGATGATTTCAGTTGTGTCTTTTCCTTGTTATTGTGTTAACTATAGTTAAGTCATGCTGCATTACAGTACAGTCAGTATCCTCTTGTCTTACCACTCAAACTAATATGACTCCTTTTTTCTCAATGTCATTTGGATGAAGTTACTTTCATGAGTAATGAAGAAGTCATTTTCACATTTGAGAAAAATCTCTAATTACCTTTACTAAGAAAAAGGAAAATATTGACATGGAAATAAACAAACCCCTTCCTCTGTTGTATCCCATATGCTTGGAAAATATTATTGCATAGAGCTTTCTTTACATTAGCAGAAATGATTCGCATGCTTTTATTATTAACTTTAGTCTTTTAAAATATTCTGTAGCTGTTGTAAATGTTGACTAATTGTATATTATTGAATAGTAAAGTATTTTTTAATTTAGTATTCAATATTCTAATGATAATTTTAAGGTTACAATTTTTAATAGGATTCTTTAAAAAATTCTTTCAGAGTATTATTTGTAAGTGATTAAAAACTATGAGCAATATATAAAGACAGTAGTATTTCAATATTATTTTAATTTGCAAATGATTATCTGACATATGTATTGGTTAAATTGTTTAAATTTTATTTTAAATTATTTCCTGATTTGGTTAGGAAATAGTCAACCAAGAGTAATTCAAAATTTGTCATGTAAGAGGAATATACTTGGTATGGAAGTTTCAAAATATGGTCAGAAAAGAAAGTGATATTGTTATATGTAACTTTTCAAATAGAAGTATTTTTTAAAATGAATATTAGTAATACCTAAACTAATATGTTAATATTATTCATGATTCAAACTGCAAATACTGTTTCACAAAGAAAAACACTTCATTGTAGATCAGTGATAGTTATCTTTAATACAATCTTCAAAGCTTTGTTTTCGCTATAGAACAAGATTACTACACTATATTTAAAATATTTGAGTGATTGATGTCCAAATATAATGGAAGCATCCATAGTGTTCATTAATAAAGATGTTGAAAATAGGGCCCTATATAACATAGAAGTTGAACTATAGCTTTTGAGGTGAAGGCAAATTTGTGCCTCCAACTTGAATGAGATTCATTATCCATCAAAACTTATTTTTTTCTTGGTAACTCACCAGCTCCTACTCTGACCACATTTGATGCTTAGGATGCACTACTTTTTAATTTTTTTTGAAAGAACAAAACTCTTTTTCAGAGAATGTCAAAGATCTCTGTATTCTGTTATCCCATAAAATATCTCTGGAATTTACTCAATTCAGTATGGAATAATAAATCATAAAGTTCAATTTTATCTTTATTGTTGCATGTTCATTAATTCCATTTTCTCTCTACATCCTCTTAAGTTGAAGAGTTTAATGCTTACAATGTTTGCTCAACTCAGCCCTTGTCTCATAGCAATTGTCTAATAAGTAGTTAATAAGTTAACAAGTAAATTAATGTATTTGTGCTACAA
>RJWT010038099.1:0-12926 GCA_004365215.1 Cuniculus paca
AAAAAAAAAAAAAAAAAAAAAAAGAAAGTGAAAGACCTCTACATTGAAAACTATATTGCACTACGAAGAAATGGAAGATGGCATCAGAAAAATGGAAAAATGTCTCCTATTCCTGCATAAGACCATTATAATCAAAATAACCATAATTCTAAAACTGATGTACAGATTCAATGCAATGCCCATCAAAATACCAACATCATTTCTCACTGAACTCCAGAAAACAATCACAAAATTTACTTGAAACAGAAGAGACCCAGAATAGCAAAATCAATCTTTCGTAACAAAACCAAAGGAGCCAGCATCACAATCTCAGACTTGAAGTTATATTATAAAGCTACAGTTATTAAAACAGCATGGTAGTGGCACAAAAAAAGGTATACAAGTCAATGGAACACAATAGAAGAAGCAGGAAGCCCCAGGCAATGCAGTTATTTGATCTTTGACAAAAGAGGCAAAACTATACATTTGAGGAAAGATAGTCTCTTTAATAAGTAACACTAGGAAAATTGGATATTCGCATGCAGAAGATTGAATGTATACCCATCTATCTCATCACCTACTAAGCTGAAATCAGACTGGATCAAAGATCTAAATGTTAAAATAGAACACTTAATTTGCTGGGAGATAAAATAGGTACAGCTTTTGAAGACATACGGAAGGTAGTGACTCTGAACAGAACCTTAGTGGCAAAGAAATAATACCAAGAATCAACAAATAGGATCATATCAAATAAAAAAGCTGCTGCACAGCAAAGGAAACAACCAACAGAGTGAAGAGGCAATCTACAGAACGTGGGGAAATTTTGCTCATTTTCCTGTGGGCAGAGGATTAGCATTGAGTATATATAAAAAACTCAAAAATTACCCTTTACAAAATAAAAGACCCAATCTAAAAATGAGCATCTGAAATAAATACATGCTTCTCAGAAGAAGTATAAGTGACCAATAAATACATGAAAAAAATGTTCATCCTTGCTGGCCACCAAAGAAATGGAAACTAAAATCACACTGAAATATAATCTTACCACAGAAAGAATGATTATCATCAAATGATCTAATAATAAATGCTGGAGAAGAGCTGGGTAAAAGGAACTCTATTGCATTATTTGTGTGCGTGTAAACTAGCACCACCACTGTGGAAATCAATGTGGAGATTTCTCAAAAGACTTAAAGTAGAAATCCCACTTGACCCAGGTCTCCCCATCCTAGGTATCCTCTCAAAGGAGTTGAAGTCATCATATTTCATGGATACATGCAAAAGTATGTTTATAATAGCACAATTTATAATAACTAGATCTTGAAAACAGCATATATGTCCATCAACAGATGAATGGATAAGGAAAATGTGTTATTTATATACAATGGAGTAGTATGCTTCCATAAAGTTAAATTTGAGGAATTCACAGGTAAATGGATGAGAATGTCATGTTATGTAAAATAAATCAGACATGGAAACTCAAATATCATGTGATTTCTCTTACATGTGAAACATGATACATATATGTGTGTATATATATATATTTATATATATATATATACACACACACACACATCATCTCTCTCTCCCTCTGTATATATAGAGAGAAAGCAAAATCAAAGAGAGATAAATAGGAAGTAGAGAGCAGTTCATATACTTCCCTAAATTACATATTCCATTGTTTTAAAAATATTTCAATATACATGCTAATGTGCCTCATTAATGTGAAGAGTCTTCGTTCAGTGAAAAGAAAATTTGTGGGATTATTTGTTTCTTTTTCATATGAATCTTTTTGTTTTAAGTCTTATACTGAATAATTGCTTTGAAGATTATGATATACACTATAACTATAAAAAGAAGCATGAATACATAAACCAGATCAAAGCAAAACAACAAAAAAAGCAATAACAGACAACATCTCAAAAGGTAGAGAATTTTTTGTAGATTTCTGTTGCTAATTCATAAGAACCTTAAAATGTGAATACATAATCATAATGCAAAATTTCTTATTTACTGACTTAATACTCCTAGTTTGAAGTGAAGATTCATTTTCTACAGTCTCACTTGTTTCTAATTTCCTCAATAAATCACAGTATATAATTAATCTACAAATCCTAGGACTCCATAATGTTATTTTTACTTTAGTTAAAAGAAATTATGTGTGTAAATATGACTGGCAGTTGTTCTTCTCTCACTTTCCTTCACTGGAATATAAATTCCACAAAAATAGAGAACTTAAGTTTTTGATCAAGCCTGTATTCTCAATGCCTGGAATTGTTTTTGAATAGAGTAGCCCTTCAACACAAGATTGTTGAATAAGTGACCAAAGAAAGGTTTTTAAAATAAAAAATCTTCATACTCCACTATGATATAAAAATACTCTCTTAATTGTATAATTCAGATTTTTACCTCACTGTGATGATTTAAGCCTTATAGAGTGACAACTCTTAAATTTTTGTTGGATTTTTATACAGGCTGTGTAAGTGCATATAAATAAACACTTTGATACATTTTTCCATAATGGACAATTCCCATCACCCCAGATAATTTTCTTGTTCTTTCCTTCTTTTCCTCTTCTTCTTTCTGATTCTTCTCCATTTATCCTCCTCCTCTTCCTGTTGCTTTTCATTTCCTAATGAGACATTGTGTTTACCCTCTCTGAGTTAAAATGGTATGAAATAAATCAGCTATGGTTAAAAAAAAAACCTGTCCTAAATTATGGTGCTTAAATATACTGCTCATAGAAAAATAATATGAATAAAGTTCAAATGGAACTAAATAATGTTCAAATGTAATCTCTTCCTTGAAATCATATAATAATATGTTTTAGCAAAAGAATAGCATGGAAAACTTGGGAAAAAACATATGTAGAATTGGTTTTTGTTTACTACTGTTTAAAAGACAGTGAGCTAAGAATACCCCAATCTCTACACAAGTATCCTGTGAAAAACAAAGAAGTTGGAAGTAATATTTGTTGTTCTTTTTGTTTAATTTATGTTAAATATTTTGCGATTCTTTTGTTTTGTGAGGATTACCATGATACTCAGAAAAAGTCACCAGAGACTTGAGTTTTCTTTTCAAGAATGATGAGGCTTCATCTTATAGTTAGTTGTCATTCTCTTATAATAACTGATTTCTGTAAGACTAGACTAAAAAGGTATGCTTTTTTATTTTAAAAAGAGAAAACAAAAAACAGAAAAATCAAAAAGCAAACAAACCAAAAACAATTACAAAAGCAAAATGACAACAACAAAACATAACAATAGCTATAAAAGTTTTCAAAACAAGATAGGAATTTAACAATGGTTGTTATATTGTCTATTGCTATCTTCAAATAGTTGCTCAGGTTACCAGACACAGGAATAAAACAAAACAGCAAAATGGAACAAAACACTGGATTTCAAAAACAAGGCAGAAGGAAATCCCCCACAGTTGCCACAATGCACACTGCCGTCCTCCAAATAGATCCCCAGACCACCAGCCCCAGGCCTGCAGTCAACCAAGCAATACAAGCATCAAGCTATTCCTTTTACCTCAGTTTCTGTCATCTCTCCCTGAGTTCCTCTGAATCAGTCAGTTGCTTACCTAGGGTGATTGTGGGGAGTAAGGGGATGGGGAGGGCTCTTTTTGTTGACCAGCTTGCGCACCGGCTGGTTCACGGGAAGGCATGGTATGGTTTCTCGATTCTCTTTCCATTCCACATGGCTGCCCCTGGATCACGGGATAAAAGCATGCTTTTCAACGTAGAGAATCAAATGTACCCTAGCTTCAGAGAACAAAAGGAAAAGTGCCATTTTTAGAACTTATCACTAACCTTCTAGAAGTTTGTGTCTTTATATTGATAAAATAGAACCATATAGCAGTACTCAGTTACAATTAATGTACTTCTTTTCCTGTGAGAGATATTGAATTCATTCCCTCTGATTAAGTGGAATAAGTTGCTTCCCAAGGTGTTTTTTTGTTGGCTTGATGATAATTTCTGGATACTAAGGTTATCACAGTTACTTATATATCCGTAATAAGGCATATGGGTAATTAACAAAACTTCTGTGTATTGAGAAGTGACAAAGCAGCATGAAGCAAGTTACTTTAATGGATAAATCATTTTTATACAAACTTTCATTGCCTATTTTGCATCTAAATACAAATTCAAATGAAAAGTTATTCATGCAAAATGCAAGGCTTGCTATACTAAAAGTGATATGATTTTTTTTCAAAGTAACAAACATTTGTCATTCCATCATATTTCAAGTACATACCAGCTTAGTCAACTTCTCTTTCTTAGTGTAGTGAATAGAATTTTAGAGCAAACAAATTCTGTGTACAAATAAGGATATGGATAAAATAATGGAGCATGAAACCTAGCTGCCTTGCTAGTCCTACTCCAAGAAGATATTTTGCCATTAAATTGTTTCTGTCTTTGCCTAGGGCTCCGTAATAAGAAAATGTCATTTAAAATCTAATTATTCCCAAGTTAATGATCCTAAATATTTACATATTTGGTTATATATTTCTCCAGTTATATATTTATATTTGGTTATATATTTCTCCAAGACGTATTTAAGAACAAAAGGAATGATGACAAATGATTAGCATCCATTAAAAAATTTCCTTAATTTGAGAAAAACCTACATGTCTTCTTCACTTCATATGTTTTTTTGATCTGTTGAGGATATTGACTTTTCACTTACTTTTCTTGAAGCAAAATAAAACCAAATTTTATTCTAGCTTGTGTATTCATTAACATCTTACTTTATAATATTCCTTTTATTTTTAAATTATCCCATTGCTTAGCTGGATTTGGTAGTCTTTGAAGTGAAAATATTCTGCCAAATCTTGCTAAATAAGTGACCTTTGTATTATGTTCCAGTCCTTATATTAGTCTTCCTTGTTACTGTCTTTTATATTTCTGAGTCTTATTTGAAAGGAGAGAAATTGAAGTCTTGTAAGTGCCTAATTAACTTATTTTTCTAGTCTCATCTCCAATATGCTGCTTCCTGTATGACTTCTCATCCTAGTCTTTGTGCTTTGATAATAGCTTTCTCTTATCAGCAGTGACACTCAAATCCATTTTCTCTTTGCTCTCAATACAGAATTCCTTTAAATATAAGTATTTTACTGCTCCATCCTTCTTAAAGCGCTCTTTCAACATAACTTGTAATCCACTGTCAGGCTTCTGGCTTTAACAATCATTCATAGCACGGTGGAAAAATTGAAAGTAAAATCCCTGAGTGGCAAAGAAAATAGTGGCCATCAAGTGCTTGATACTACCTGAAAGTTCATAGAGCGGATCCCATGTGCTTAGATCAGAACCTAACGGCTGGCTTCAAAGGTCTCATGATTTCTGTGTCTATACAGCACAAATGGATAACTCTACCCAACATTTCCAATGCCCTTCAATAGTAGAGCAGAAATCAGCAAGCCTTGTCCATAAAAATCAAGTAGTAAATACTCTAACTTTGTGAGCCCTATCCTCTCTGTTCCAACTATTCAACTATAGTCAAAGTATGAAAGTAGCTGTGGAAAATACTTAAAGAATAGGTTCATCTGTGGTTTAATGAAACTTTATTCACAGGAGTGTATAGCAACCTGCATTGGTCCCACTAACAGTAGTTTGTCAACACTGGGAAAATATGTGTAGTGGAAAATAATTGTCCAGAAAGACTAGATTTCTGAGGCCTAAGGAGAACTCTTTATTAAGCTAACTTGTATTGACCCTTTCCAAGGCCAAGGTCCCTTATACATACAGTATGTGTATAAGTGGCTGTTCATATGTGTGTATGTGTCTATAAACACACATGTGTAGGGGGCATCAATGGCATGGATTCACACTGATGAGCTGATTACATTTTTTCTTGCTGGGTGATGTAATAGTTATATGTAGGTGTCATAACTGGATTAAGAATTAACTGAAGCATTATTTCTGATTGTGACTTGTATTCCCAGAGAACATTGCTGCTTCGGGTAGTGGACTAAGGAAAAAGATCTGTTCCCAATGTGCATAGGTGTCATTCAACTAAGAGTCCACATAAAGACAAGGCAGAAGATGGGCGATTTTCTTTCTCTCTCCTGGAGCTAAGGCACTGTTTTCTCCCTGCCATCGGACATCAGAACTTCAGGTTTTGGATTCTAGGATTTTAAACAGGGGGCCCCAAGGTCCTCAGCCATTTAGCCTTAGACTAAGAATGATATCATTGCTTTTCTGGGTTCTGTGGTCTTTGTTCATGAATTGAGCCATTCTACCAGCATCGTAGGTCTGCAATTTGCAGATGGGCTGTCATAGTATTCCTCAGCCTTCATACTTGTGTGAGACAACTCCCCTAATAATTCCCCCCACTTCATCCATTATATTGATTCTGCTCCTCTTGAAGATTCACACTAAAACAAGTGATATTTTAATGACCATAGACATTTTTAGTATTGACTATGGAAAAATAGTTTGGAGGATATATTTAGTTTGGATATAGTGAAACATATGGTTTTCTGTCACTCCTACATATGAACATGAGTTTAGTCAAAAGATATAATACACTGTAGTTTAAAAGTAGATGTCTCATATAGGGAATTTTAAGCTACAAAGTGGGAGAAAATAAATATGAAAATGTTAAGAGAATTCCACTAGTGCCCTAGGGTTGAGGGAGATTACCAAAAAAGGACAAATCTGGCACAGAACCCCCCTCTCAAATTGGGTAGAGACATTTATGGAGAGCGTGTGATTGCAGCTCAGTGGGTTGGTAAAGAATGTCTCTGGGCTGCTAGCGCCAAAGGAAATCTGCAATCACCAGGCAGGCAGGAAGCAATCATTCCGGGTACAGGCAAGTTGCAGCTGGTGTGCGTGTGTACAGGAGTCAGCAGTCAGCAGTGTTCTTTGAAAGCCTGGAGCATGTGGTGTTCTTGTTGGGAGGGCTTTAGAATATTAGTCACCAGGCCCCAGCAAACAGGAAAGACGTTTGTTTGTTTGTTTTTCCAAAAAGCAAAATCGCAACAGTTGAAATCAGAAAATAAAATTCCTTACTTTTTGTAATATTTCACAAGAACTCTCCAATTTAAAAAAGCTTTACCATTATGCCAACTGGCAACAAAATCGCATTTAAAGGACCCAGATCTATTTTCACAGAATAGGCAATGAAGAGTTATGTTGGAGTTAGGAGGCAACAAACAGCATACTCTGGTATATGCAAAAGTTATTGCTAGACGTCTGATTGCAGGAAGAGCCTTCAGGGGCTCTCCTGACATCCCCTGGGTGACTCTCTTTGTGTTATCACACGGAAGCTCTGAAACAGAGGTAAAACTGTTTTACATCTGTCCTATGGTATTTGGTACCAGAAACGTGTGTGTGTGTGTGTGTGTGTGTGTGTGTGTGTGTGAAGGCAAGTCTGGAGACCAACAAACCCAGAAAGTAAAATGTATAAAATTGTAATTTTTGGTGTGTAAATTTTTGTAATTTCAACAAAATAAGGCCTTAAACTCTATGAAATTTCTAAAAGAAATCTTTATAAATATTAAATAAGGAAATATAGGGCTATGTATCTCAAGACTATTAGCAGCAAAAACGAAATGCCTGATATACACAAAATACTTTCTACTTAAAACCCATATGTATTGTATGAATTTGTTCTTTGTCATCTTTTGGACTTTTTGTGCTGCTTTGCAGTTGAATTCATGTGTCTTGCATGAGTTTAATCAACCAAACTAATTATATAGTAAACTTTGTAGAGATGTATTTTATTCCTTGTCTCTTCTGTTTTCCCCAGCACTTCTCAAACAGTGGGATCATAAATGGTTGCTTAACAAAAGGGTGAATTAAAGTACTATCTTCCTGTCCTGTGAGCTAAATACACAATTCTTAATTTTTAGTCTTTCTGCTCACCAAAATGAATGCTAGTGACCAAATATCTCTAGAGATCTTATTTGATTCAAAGTGAGAACATTATTTTCTTTTATGGGATAAAGAGGATCAGAATATTAAAACACTTTTTATATTTATTTCACTGTTCGTTAATTCCCAAACTCTTTTTAAGATTATATTGCTATAAATTAGTTTCTCCTTTACATTTTTTTATAATACAGAAGAATGAGCTGAGAGAAAATCCATAATAGATTCAAAACCTCATCATTGATTGTAAATAGAGGGTTGTGAATTTTAACTTTAAAACATAGAGTTTTAGATATGTGCTTATTAAATAAACCAAATCACCCAGAGACCTTGCATTTTGTTCTGTTTATTGTTGTACAGTCTGTTAAAGAATTAGTTAACCTTGCAATTAGAATCTGAAGAAATCATTTAAAAGTCTTTCATAACTGACTGTCTTATTCACTCCTTTCAACCAATATAACTTTTCTACACAGGAGTACTTTCAGACTAATACATCCCCTGGACTACAAGTTGAAAAGCTTTTCAGTATGTCTGAAGAAATTATCTTCTTTATAAAAACAGGCCAATGAAACTTTTTCAACAATGTCTTTAAAGCACTTCACAATGCTTCTTTACCCTAATATTTTACTTCCTGAATACAAGTCAGAGCCATAGCTTAATCTACATTTGGTATGAACATCTTTTACACTTTAATGAAATGTCCAAATTCTCACTCTCACATGACACAAACCAAGAATACAGGAGAGAATCGCACAGTTCCATTGACATTCATGGGTGATGATTACTTTGGATGACTTTATGTGCCAAGGCAAAGCAGAACGCGAAGCAGAACAAGATGTCTTAAAGATCATTGCTTTCTCAAAGGTCATCAAGCGAGAGAGCTGGAGAGACTGAAGGCTGCCAATTTAAGCAGGTCTACTTTGATGCTTGAGTGCTAAGGAATTTAATTTTTGACTAATTCAATGGTGCCTTTATTAAGCCACTTCGCGTCTGAAATTTAAGAAATTCAGGGTTGAATAGCATAAAGGAAAACTGAAACCCATCTGCAGAGTTATTTTTGTTAAAGATCAGAAAGGGCAATGACATTTATGATAATAACAAGACACCACCAATAATAGCTAACACTGCATGGCAATATTTTAAACGCTAATTTTGTTAATGAACTATACTTGGTCTACTAGTAACAAGAAGACGGAATTCATCTAGAAATGTCTCAGTGATTTTCTTTCCATCACTAATATCCCCAGTACAGTATGTGTTTTGCATTAAAGAATAAATAAATCAAATATACTCACTTATTATACAGTAATGGACAATTTAAATATCTTCAGTTACATGGTTACATAAAAAGAATACAATGGAGAGTACAGAACTCTGTATTACAGCTTTGAAATAAACACAAATGAATTGATGGCTCTTCAGATTTGCTTGCATAGTACAAAAAATATGAAATTAAAAAATATGTGTTTCATTTCTGGCTGCACCTTTACAGTCATGTATGTTAGTAAAAAGAAATTTAGCCAATAATATGTTCATATTTTCAAACTAAATATTTTTCAAGTATGAAAAGTGAATACACTACCCATTTCTAGTAGTGTATGTTTGTGATACACAATGAATATATTCACTGTACACGTATTGTATCTTAATCTTGTTTTGCTCCCTTTCTCTCCTCTCCTCTTATCCTCAGATCCCCCTTATCCATCTCCAGAAAGTCTGTCTTCCTCATTCCTATCATTTTTCTATTATTTGTCTCTTAAATTATTTGTAGAAAATTTTGGGTTTCTTTTATAGGAAAAATGATGCTATATTTAACCCTTTGGATCTGATTTATTTTACTTAACATTTGGTATACAAGGTGCACCCACTTTCTACAAGTGACTCATGTTTATTCTTCTTTAAGGATAAATAGTACTCTATTATTCATATATTGCACATTTTTTCTATTCACTCATCTGTTGATGGGTATATATTCCACTTCTATGATTTAGCTATTACAGAGTTTGCTGGTATGAATGTTAGCATGCATGGACCACTGCAATATCATATATCAAGCTCTTGGGAAGACACCAAAGTGGGGAATAACTGCGTCCAATGAAAATTCTACTTTAGCTTTTTGAGGAGTCTCCATACTGATTTCCATAGCAGGTATCCTAGCTGAGATTCCCACCAACAGTGTAAGAAGGTTCTTTGTTTCCCTAAAACCTCACCAGCAATTTTTTTTTTTGTACCAGGGATGGAACTCACGAACTCGTGCTTGCCAGGCAGGCTTGTGCTGAGCTACATCCCCGGCCCATTAGTTGATTTTTGAGTTCTTGATGACACCCATTCTTTAAGGAGAGAAATGACATCTCAGTGTTCTTTTGACTGACATTTCTCTAATGGAAAACGATACTGAACACTTTTTCAGCACCTACTGGTCATTTGTACTTCTTTTGAGAAGTGCCTATTCATTTCAATTTCTCACTTTTTGATTGGGTATTTGATTGGGATTGCATTAAAATCTATATATTGTTTTTTACAATCTATTTTGAAAATATTTGCTCTCCCTATCCAACACAAGGGATGCCTTTCTATTTTCTGATACTTTCTTTCATCTCTCTTTTTGTTTTTAGAGTACTATAATTTTCTGTACGAAAAGAGGTCTTCCAATTCCTTGGTTATGTTAATTCTTAAGTATTTAATTTTTTGCAACTATTGTGAATGGGACTGTTTTACTGATTTCATTCTTAGTGGGCTAGTAGTTGATGTATAGAAACACTATTGATTTTTGTGTGCTGTTTTCTATCCTGCTACTATTTTGAATTTGTTTATTCTGAGTCTTTTGGTGAAATATTTTGGGTCCAGTTTTTAAAGGATCGTGTTATCTAAAAATAAATATAGTTTGATATCGTTACTTCCTATCAAATTCCTTTTATTTAAATTCTCTTCTGTGAATGCTTTGCCTAAATTTTGCATATAGTGAACAGGAATCATGAGAATGGACTGCCTTGTGATATTCCTGATTTTAGAAGGAATTTTTTTTCCATTTAGTCTGTCTGATGCTCAAAGCGTGTTTGTCATAAATATCTTCAGATTGAGGCAAGATCCTTCTCTGCATATTTTCCAGTTTTATCATGGATAAATGTTGGAATTTTGTCAAAGGGTTTTCTCTATCTATTGAGAAAACTATTTTTGTGTGTTAAGCCATTTTTGGAACGCTGCAATGAAGCCCACTTGGTCACAATTTATGCTCTTTTAAATGATTTGTTTCATTCTTTTTGCTAGTATCTATTTGAGGATTTTTGCACTTACATTTTATAAGGAGACTGACCTGTAGTTTTCTTTTTTAAGCCCTTTTCCACTTATGAAGTCAGGTTACCACTAGCTTTCAGGAATGTGATAATGTTCCTCTCTTTCAATTTAGAAGAGTTTGGGAGTATTGACATTAGGTATTCCCTGATGTTTCTGGTAGAATCCTGCAATAAATCCTTCAGAATATGTGTCAAGGGCCAGGGATCTAGCTCAGTGGCCTAAGCGCCTGCCTGGCAAGCACAAGGTCGTGAGTTCAATTCTTGGTGACAGAAAAAAAAATGTGTCAAATGAATTTTCTTAGCAGAATTTTTATTACTCTTTTTATTGAGCTGTCTGTCATTGGTCTATTTAGCATTTTTACATATGTTGGTTTAGTTTTGGTAGTTCTTATTTGTCTAGGCATTTTCCCATTTCTTCTATGTTCTCTAATTTTCTGTAATATAAGTTTTGAAAGAGTTTCTTGCATCTTCTGGATTTTCATGGTGTCTGTTGTGATGTCACCTTTTTAATTTCTAATTTCATTTTCTTCTTTGGTAAGTTTTATTATAGGTTTACCAATCTTCCTGCCTGTTTATCTTTTAAACTAACTCTGATTTCTGTACCCTTTGTATTAGTTTACTCTTAATTTCATTAATTTACACTCTGAACTTTATTCTTTCCTTCTAATTTTGGTTCTGGATTGTCATTTTTCTAGGACCTTGAAATGTATTGTTAGGCTAATTATTTGGGATCACTCTGTTCTTTTACATCCACAGCTATAAATGTCTGTCTTAGGACGGCTCTCATGGAGTCCCATAGGTTCTGATATGTCACCTACCCATTATCCTCTGATTTAGAAACTATTCAGTTTCTTCCCTGATTTTTCTATGACCCTTTGATCATTCATTAAAATGTTTTTAATCTTCATGTGCTTGCTTCTGTGATTTCTTTTGTTGTTCATTTCTGGTTTCATTCCTCTATGATCCAACTGTATTCAGAGGGTTCTCTCAATTCTTTTGTATTTGTTTAAGCATCCCATAGAGTGCTGCTGAAGACAAATCTGTGTATTTAGTTGTTCTAGAGAAATGCTCTAAATGTCTTTCAACTCCATTTGCTAAATGGTGTGGTTTAATTCATTTTTTTTTCTAGTTTACATGTCATTTTGTGACAGTGGGGTATTGAAGTCCTCCATTGTGATTGTACTAGCATATATTTGTGCATTTATGTCCAGTAATTTTTTTTATGAAGTTTAGCCCACCAAAATTCAGGGCATGCTGGCAGATTGAGAAAGCAAACAGATCACTGGGTTCAGTGATAAAAGTAGGCAATGATGGGGACCATGCCACCTGCCAGACCTAATGTCAGCATTTTCAGGCCCACACCCCTCAGAAAACCACACCTGATTGGTCTGGCTTCTCTCCGGAGAGGACAGGACCACTGTGCCCTTCCCAGCCTGAGTGGACTTCTGCCTGGAGTTCTCAGGGCCAGTGTCTAGCCCACCACTCCTCTGCAACTGTTTCTTGTAGCTGTCTCCCGCCGTGTCACTGAGGTAGAGTGACCCGATACTGTAAAGTGTTATCTTTCTGTGACTTCTGATTCCTAGAATAGCTCAAATAGTCTTAAACAATGAAAACCTTCTCCAAATGGCTTTTGGTTTCCCAAGTATGGAGAATCTTGCAATGAGCTGTTTCTTCAACTCTAGTCTGCCTTGTGGAAAGGGTCACTTTCAGAATAAAACCCCATGCTGTATTCCTGCCTTTTACAATAACCATGACCTTTCCTTGGGCTCGCACTTTTCTGG
>RJWT010038100.1:0-12927 GCA_004365215.1 Cuniculus paca
CATACCACGAAAATTTATAGGTTTTTACTTTTGCATACAACTAGGAATCTGCCAACCAAGATATTAGAGGTTACTAAGGGTTAGAATTTTTTTTTTGACACAGATTGACCTTGAACTCACTTATGTAGCCCAGGCTGGCCTTGAACTCTCAGTGATCCTCCTGCCTCAGCCTCCCAAGGGCTGAGATTACAGGCATGCACCATCAGGCCCAGTTAAGGTTTACAATTTGTAAATTAAAACAAGTGCACTAGTGTTATGAATAGGTGTATCAGGAATTCATCATTTATATGTCCAAGAATGCAAAGCGGCTACTAATCCACACTTAAAGATGACTGGATTCCCACTTTGGCATAACGACGTTAATAGTGTCATTACTCAGGAGGTCATAGTTTTTAACTGCTGTTATTCTTACTTCTAACTTCTTAACTATCCGTGCTTGCCTTCATAACCACACAGTAGACCTGTTAGTGTATATGGAAAAAACATTAACTTCGTACAATGATATAATTCATAATAAAAGGGCTTCCAGGAGAAACCAGTAAGAAAGTAAGGAAGGGGGTCAGGGGAAGGGGAGGAGCCTAGCAAGGGTGTGATTCCAGGAAAAAGCTGGGCCCAACTTGATCCCACAGCGAACTCTGAAAAGTCGTCCGAACAGAGACAAACAAACTGAACTTTCACACTTTTGCAATAGCCATGGCGGTGGGGAAGGGTGAGGAGTTAAGTACACAGACACCTCCGGGTTTCGGAGAGCCAGACAAAACCCAAGTCTGTCCTCAGAAAGAAATGATGGCAGTGCACGGTGATTATACTCTTCTTGGGGAATTGGTACGTCTTAATCCTTTTCATGTCCCTTTCCCCCTCCTACATCTTCCCCCTAGTTCCCTCTCTTGGTCCTCTTTCCATCTGCAAAAGACCCATCTCCCTGCTTCCTGTGTAGGGCCTCTTTGCTGAGGGCATTCAGCGAATCACCTCCCACACCCCCACCTGCTAGTATCATCACACGGTATCTAGTGTTCCCTTATAAACATGGGAGCAACACAATCGGATCATGGACCCCTTCATCTGTTCTCCACTTCTGAACTTTTATTTCAAGAATGTTGCATAAATATAGTTACATAATATGTAAGCTTTGGAGGCTTTTTTTTTTCCACTCTGCAATTCCCAAGAGATTGGTCCAAGTGTGTCTCTCAATAGTTCTTTGTACTGCTGAGTAGTATTCCATAACACGGACGCACCGTGACTTCTTTAACTTTTTATCTAGGAAAGGGCATCTGGGATTCCAGCTTGGGATTGTCCTAAACAAAGCTGTTATGAACATTCTTGTACAATTTTTTGTGTGTGTGTGATCAATTTCCAAGAGTGTGATTGCTGGGTTCACTGCTAGTTGCATGTTTTATTTTTAAATAAACAGTCTTCCCGAATGACTCTACTACTTTATATTCCCATCCTAAATATACTTTCTCCTCCCCTCACCAGAATTTGATATTGTTTTTACTTCTCATCTTATCCATTCTGATAATGTGTGATGAGGTCTTGTTGTAGTTTTGATGTGCATTTTCCAACTGCATAATAATGTGGAACATATTTTTATGTACCTATTTGCCATCTGTTTATCTTCTCCAGTGAAATGTCTGCTCACGTTTTTGCCCATTTGCTAATTAGATTTCACTGTTGAGTTGTACATATCCTAGATATTTACGTGCCTGGTTCGTGGCTTGAAATTACTGTAGTTCTGTATTTTCTCCCAGCTTGTAACTTACCTCTCATCTTTCAATCAGTGTCACAGAGCAAAAACTCATAATTCTGATCAAGTTCAATATATCAGTTTTCCCTTAACAGATCATGTTATATACAAATTTCTTCTTACACATGATTGTCTATGTGCAGAATACCAAGGGATCAACAAAACACCCCACCAAAGCAAAACAAAAAGAAACACTAAAAAAAGAAAAAGAAAAAGAAACGAATAGAATTGATAAGCAAGTTTATCAAAGTTCAGAAGACTTTCATTAGTATTTCTATGTACTATGATAAACATTCATTGTAGATAGATAGACTATAATTTAATGTTTCTGTTAGGTGTGCAGTTCATTATTTTGCTTGTAGATGTTCACTTGCTCCAGTATCATTTACTGAAAGGCTATGTGTTTCACCCACTGAGTCACGCTTGAGTTTTTGTAAAAATCTGTTGGACAGAATTGGGTAGTTGTGACATCTCTATTCTATTCCACTGACTTGGGTGTTCCTTTCTCCAGCAATGCTACTGCCCTGATTCCTGCAACTGTGAAGGTCTCTGTGTCAGGTAGATTGACTGTCCCCACTTTGCTCTTTCACGCGATTGTTTCTAGTTCCTTTGCTTGCTACAAAAAGTCTTGCCGCAACCTTTGTGGGAAGTGCACTGAGTGTGTGTATTAGTTTGGGAAGGACTGACATCTTTATTATGTTGAATCTTCAAGAGCATTCAGTGTCTCTACATTTATTTAGATCTATTTCGTTAATCAGCACTCTATAGCTTTCTGCACATTCACTGTACATATTGTTAGATTTACATATATTTGTGAGCAACTGTAATATTGTCTTTTAAGTTTTGGTGTCTGTGTTTTTTGGGGTCTTGTGTCCATGGTTAGTATGTAGAAATACAAATGAATGTTTATCTTGTGCCCTCTGAACTTTGATGAACTTGCTTATTAATTCTAGGAGCGCCATTGTGTATTTTGTTTGTTTGTAGTGAGGTTTTTTTGCTTTTTTTTTTTTGTAGATTCCTTTGGTATTTTATACAGTCATGTCGTGTGCCAGTAGGAAATCGGTGTGACTTTTGTTTCTCTTCGTTGGCTTCCTGCGTGGGCTAGAACTTCTAGTACTACAGTGACCAAGAAAAGAGATAGCAGACATCCTTGTGCTGTGCTAGATGTGCTCGTTTCTTCTTCCAGACTTTCCCTTATGCTTTTCCATCCTCCCCAGGGCCCCAGGAGGTTGACAATCAAGGAGCTCCCTTGCTTGGTCTTCAAGTCCCTGAGCCAGCAGTGGATCCAGTAGATCAGAGAAAGCCGCCTCTGTTGTGTCACCAGGGCTGGCTGTACCCCTGCACCAGGCCACAGCTCCTAGGAGGCAGCGCTCGCACACAGCTCACTCTCCAGACTCTGTGTGCGCCCCCTGGGGGAAGGAGGGGTGGCAGGCACAACTTATCCCTTGTGGTTTCCCTGTACACTGCCCACACCTTAAGCTCTGCCTTTATTAAAGTCTCCTCAAATTACCCAGTTTCAGTGGCCATCTGTTTCCTGCCAGGACTTTGACGCCCTGATAAGATGTCCAAATCCCACACACCAGACATAGTTGGTCAATTGTCACAAAGCAATAATTATGTATTTGTTCTCTGAAAAAGTCATTTACAGGTATTTGTAGGCAAATGGATTTCCATTTGAAAACAGATGAAGATGAGGTGAGGTTAAAACAGCACACAGAGGTTCCCCCTGCTGTTCTGTGTTCTCACTGTGCCCGCAGTGTTTGTGAGCGCAGTATCTGCCGCCTAACTGCTACGCCATTACTGTTGAGTACTAATTACCTTTGCGCACCACTCACACCACAAACGCTGTCCGCATCCAGACATCTGCCCTGTCAATAATCTTTCTACCCAGCCCACCCGAGCCCACCGCCTGCCCTATCTCTGCTACCAAAGCTTCATTACTTACACATTTCTATTATCTCTACCCTTGCTGAGTCCCTTTTGAGCAAAAATGACCAAGAGCTAAGCATTTGGAAAACTGGTGACAAAGGCTCTATTTTCTAGTTGTTTACAAGGAAACCAGCTAAGGTCAATGGCAGGAGAAAAACAGCTGAAGCCTTTCCACAAAAATACTAAGAGTTCAGTGTGCTTAGTGCAAACAGATACGATAATCATAAAGATTAAGCTGCACTACTTAGCCAAAATGAAATGGAGTTAAGGCACTTGTCCAGATACCTCAGGATAAAACAAATAAGCAGACAAAACACTGCTTCACAGTGACAGCCGCATCCCCGCGTGCAATGGCAAGGACACCTGCGTTACTCCACAGTTTCCAAAAGGCTTGGGATCTAAGCTATGTGACCTTTGATCTCAATTATGCCATTTATCCTGAGAGGATAAACACAGACTAAAGAAAAAAGCTGAATGTTTAACTAATGGTACAGACTGCTGAGCAGTATTGACGTCAAACAAACGAGAAACTTGCTTATTGTAGGTGGCACATACTACGTTAAGACGGAAGTGGACCTCAGGACTTACCCACTCCAGCTCTCTCATTTTAGACAAGAAAACTGGAACCCGGAGAGGCTTAACAACTGGCTGAAGGTCACAGAGCTGTGCCCCAGCCTGGTGCTTCTCCCCACACGATGCTTACTTTATCATCAGTGGCAGAGTTGGTCTTCCTGCAGCAGAACTTTCCAACATCTCATGCGATGTTTCCTCTCTTCTCAGTTTGTCTGATCATATGTAGAAAAGGTGCCAGGTCACATATGGATGTCGAGACTGTGATTTGGTGGTATTCAATCCAAAGAAAAGTTCCCTACACTTTCAACTAAATTCTGTACTTCCAGTGAAGACGGATCTAGTTTGGATACTGAGTATGAAGAACCCTGGTTTTGTCTGGCATCTTTTATAGACCCAGGCCATTCAGGAGCCTTCTGGTGAGGACAGTGGGAGATGATGAAAACGAAAATGGCTGGTAGATCCAGCCTCTTCCATGTATCACGGCTCTGTGCAAACATCCACATAGCAACGACTGAGAAACAGCAGGCCAAAGACTATGGGCTCCGGCCCTTCAACCAGAAAGTGGGACAGGCCAATGAAACAGACTAACACATTTCGTAGATTTGATTCCACAGGCACACAGAGAGTCTGAATTCAGTGTCACATTTATTTCAATACTGCAGTCAAAAATGCTACTAAACAGAAAATGTAATAAAGTCAATAACTATCAAGAAAATTGCTTATTTTATTTTTTTAGCAAGGAAAAAAATCTGTTTATGGCAAATGGTTCTGTAGTTGTAGAACATGAAGACACTTGGAACTAACCTCCCCCCTAGGAAAACGCCCCCAAATTATCAAGGTGAAAGGCACATACCACTGCCCAGCAGTTCACGTTGTCTTTAGCATGTGAAATTTTAATTGTGCTTTTTAGCTTGCTATCAATACAGTGTGTCTTTAGAAAGTGACGTCCGTGCATATGTATAGTTTCTTTTCATATGGGTCGATCCTCTTCCTTTTTTTTGTGATCTTCACTTCCAGAAGACATTTTGTTAGTTCTTTGTTTATAAAAGATCTAGTTATTAGAGTCTCAGAAAGATGCACTTCACAGTTTGTGCTCTATTGAATCTAGAAACAAAGTCTGAGTTATCTTTCTGTCATCAGATAAAACACAGCTTCTCCAAATAGCACCGGGATGGGATGGTGCTCCAACACTGTCATTTCTTGGAATGCAAAAGTGCGGGATGGTTATCTTTTCTCACTGGCTGTTTAAGGGTTACTTCGCTTCCAGAAGAGACAATTGGCAAACTGTTATCCATATGGTATCTGATAAGGTGCCCGACATTATCAAATACATGATCCTTGGTCCTCACCTTGAAAAGGAAGTATAAATGTACTTATGTTAAATAACAGTAATTCTTGTTAAAAATGTAAGCAATCAGAGAGGGAAAACCAGACATATTCAGAAAGAAGGTATTTTGATGACTAAAGAAAGGTTTCTTTGCAATTATATTCTTTAATAAAGAATTTTCTCATTCTCCACTATCCTCTTATAGCAACCATACGATAATGATTAGCACTTGTCAGTCAACCCCAGTTTGCAATCTGTTCTTCCATCGGGCAGAGAGAATCCTCCCAAGTTTCCCTTTGTCTATGAGAAGCACCCCCTCTGGAGAAGCCCCACTTCTCCTTGGAGGCTTAATACAATCATGTCTCCTCCAAGACCCATCCTTGGACCTCTCTCATAGGAATTCGTGTCTGCTTCCTGCTGACTTCACATACAGGCGCTCATTCATGAAGATCTGTCGCACAGACCTAACTGACTGCATGCTGAAGGCACTCAACTGTCCAACGCAAAACCTTCCTCTGTGAACCTCCTCCCTGGTGGTACTGCATCCCCACTCTGTGCACAGGCAGATATATTTGCTGTCCATCCTGGCTCGCTGGCTTGGAAGCCTGGTCAGACCGTGCTCTTGTGGAGAGAAGCTAGGGCCATGCAGGAGATGGAAAGCGTGTAGCCAGGGGGCACCTGGCATGTAATTCTGCTACCTCTCCTACGGGGAATCTCTGAGTTCTGCCTAGAAATTGGGGCTTGGATGCTAAAAATCTATATACTTATTGGAATAAATGACAGACTTTTAATATGAACTTGGGATTAGATAATGGTATGGCAGTGATAAAACATTCCTTGTCTTTCACTGTTGTACTGTAGCTATGAAAGAGAACATCCCCAGTCCTAGTAAATACACGCTCATGGATTGAGTAGAAAAGGGCATAGAGGTTTAAATTACAAATGGCTCCCAACCTTGTAGGACCTCTGACCTCGTCCACCTCATCCCCACCGCACCCCAATCCTGCTGACCAATCCTGCCAGACTGTCCTTTGTTCTGCCTCTACTATATGTGGGGGACGGGTGCGGAGGTGGGGGAATTAACGAGGGTTGAATCCAGAGCCTTCACATTGAGCTACATCCATGGCCCCTTGTATACTGATCAATTGATTGGTGGATGAATGGATTGATTTAGATGGGGTCTCACTAAGTCACTAAGTTGCCAGGGTTCAAACTCGCCATCCTCCTGCCTCAGCCTCCCAGACCACACATTTTCTCCTACCTCTATTCTCATTCAAGCTTTCACTGCTTTTGACCTAGACGCCCCTAACTACTTTCTCTGTCTCTGGTCTCTCCCACCCTAGTCAACCCATATACAAATAACCAATTAATCTTCCTAGTACAGAGGTTGTAAGCAGGCTGCTCTCTGGCCAAACACACCAGATGTTATAGTTAGAAGTTAGTTAGGGGTCACCCATAGAGGGGCCTAAGCGTTTTGAACTGAAAATGGGGGAGAGTTTGTGTAATACTTTAGTTATGTGTGGCTTCTTTGGAAGATCAGCTCTGGCCCCACAGGCCTCTCCTGGCTCTTTCTGTGACCAGCTTATTTGGCTTCACACAATGCTCTCACGGTTCTTGGGAACACAGCAGCATGTGACAAAATGTCCTTCTTCCTGTGTCTAAGTAGCATTCCGTTGCATGCACATGCTCTATGTTCTTTCTCCAGTCATTAGATGATGGACCTTCATGTCCTACTTTTCTATCTTTGCTTTTGTGGCTGCTAATTTTGAGATCTTATTTAAGAAATCACTGCCAAGTCCAATGTTACAAAGTTTGTCCCCTAGGTTTTTCCTAGGAGTGAGCTGGGTTTTGTGTGTAGTGTAAAATAAGGGTCTGATTTCATTCTTTTGCATCCATTTGTTGAAGCCTTTGCTCTTTGTATGGTACTTTGTTGAAGATCATTTCTGGGCTATTTGCACTGTCCCATTGGTTTAGATGTCTATCTTCCTGCCAGTACCATACTGTTTTGATTAATGTAGCTTGTAATATGTTTGGAAATTGGAAGTGTAAGGTCTCCAGTTTCTTTCTCAAGATTGTTTTGGCTACCCAGGGTGTGTATGTGTGTGTATGTGTGTGTGTGTGGTTCTATGCATATGAATTTTAGAATTTTTTTCTATGCATATAAAATGCCATTAGGAATTTGATAAGGACCTCAATGAATCTGTAGATTGTTGTGTTTAGCATGGATATTTTAACAATAAATCTTCTAGTCCATGAACATGAGATGTCTTTGCATTTATTTTTGTCTTCTTTAGTTTCTTTTACCAATATTTCATAGTTCTTAGCCTAAAGTATTTCAACTCCTTAGTTAAGTTTATTCCTAGGTATTCTATTTTTCTGAGTGCCACTGTAAATGAAATGATTTTCTTAATTCCTTTTTTGGGTAGTTTGTCATTGGTGTATAGAAACCTAATGAATTGTTGTATATTGGTCTTGTATTTTGTGTCATTTTACTGACTTCATTTGTCAGTGCTAACAATTTTTTTTTTAGTCTTTAGGATTTTCTAAACATCAGGTCACATCATTGTCAGGGAAGTGCTTAATGTGATGAGAGTCATCTAGATTGTGTGTGTTCACTGGGTTAATTTGGCTACATGTCATTTCTCACGAGGGGAGAGCTGGCTACCCCCACCTTGAGAAACAAATGTTACCTGAGATAGCCTTGAGTGCCCTGTAAGAGTGTCCTTGGTCCTAGCCAGACCCAAGACACTGTGCTGTAAGACACCAGGGCCAACTTGGCACTGAGCTGCCTCTATGTGAGCTCTGCACACACAACTGGGAAGACTTGAGTGCAATGTGGTGTTTTCTCTCTCCCCTTTCATCTTTGGTGCTGTCCCCTGCCTCATTCTATGGCAGTATATTATTTGACTATGCTCATAATCTGCTATATTTTTATAATAAACTTACATTCATCACTTTTAAACTGTTACGTGGCTCTTCTCTGTTCATGCAGATCCAAACTCAGATTTCTGTAGCATATATACATATATATATATATATATATATATATGTATATATATATATATATAGCTCCTTGCTGTCACAGCCATCTGAAAACCAACACTTATACTTCTTTCTTGCTGATCTGGATTTTTTTTTTCTTTTTCTCACCTAATTGTTTTGGATAATTCTTCTAGCACTATATCTACTAGAAGTAGTGAGAATGGGCATTATTGTCTTATTCCTGATGTTAGAGGAAAAGTTTTCAAATTTTTACCATGGAGTATGTTGTCAGCTGTGTGATTCTGATATACACCTTTATTCTGTTCAGTTAATTTCTTTCTATTCCTGGATTTTTTTTTAGTCTTTCTAAAGTGAAAATACTAGATTTTGTCAGATGCTTTTTCTGGATCTATTAAAAGGAGTATGTGATTTTTATCCTTCATTCCATTAATGTGGTATCTCACCTTGACTGATTTTTGTGTGTTGAATCATCCTTCCATCCCAGTGATATGTGGTCACAGTATTTGATTTCTTTAGTGTACCATTTAATTCCATTTTCTTTCTTATAGTGTCTTTCTCTGGGTTTGCAATCAGGAATTATACTGGCCTCCCAAAATGAGGTGAAGCATTCCTTTCTCCAGATTTTTGGAAGTGCTTGTGAAGGACTGATGTTAATTTTTTTTTTTTTTTGGTGGCACCAGGGATTGTACTCACGACCTTGCGCTTGCCAGGCAGGTGCTTAGGCCACTGAGCTAGGTCCCCAGACCTTGTGTTGTTGAGACAGGGTCTCACTATGCAGTTCAGGCGGGCCTTGAGCCCACTTTGTAGCCCAGCCTGGTCTCGAACTCACAACAATCCTCCTGTCTCAGTCTCCTGAGTGCTGGGATTACAGGCGTGAGCCACCATGCCCAGCTCTGATGTTAATTCTTTAAATATTTGATACAATTCACCAGTGAACTCTCCATTATTGGCATATATTTTATTACTGATTCAGTTGCCTTACAAGTTTAGGAATTTTCTCATCATTTGATCTCGTTATGTTGTATCTGTTTAGAAATGTATTCATTTCTTCTGGGTTATCCAATGGTGGGCATTAATTGTACATCACAGTCTCATCATTCTTTTAACTATGCAGCATCCATTGCAAGCTCTTTCCTTATATTTTCAATTTCATTTGTGGCTTCTCCTTTTTCTTAGTTATCTAGCCAAAATGTTGCCAATTTTCATGATGTGTTCAAAAAATAACTTCAGTAATACTGGTTTTTTTTCTATTTCTTTTCTATTCTTTATTTCTTCCCTGTTATGATTTGCCAGGGTCTGAGTGACCCTCAAGGATCCATCATGACTAAAGGCCTGGCGGCATCACGGGGAGGTGTTGTAGAACCTCTGGGAGGTGGATCTACTGGGAAGTCCTTGGTCGCTGGCGGCATGCCCTCAGGTCATCCTCAGAGGACTCCTTGATGTTCTCACAAGAGGACTGCTGTAAAGCCTGGCTTGGCCCCACCCTCCTCTCTCTGCTCCCGGATTGAGATGTGGTTATTGTTTTGTCCCTGCATGTGCAGCCACCATGGCCACCGTGCCATGAAGTGACAGAGCCACGGGGTAGTCATCACTACACCTTGTCCACATTCAGCCTCCTACCTGAGCTAAACAAACTTTTCTCTTTATAAAATTAGCTGCCTTGGGTCTTTATTCCTAGTAATGCAAAACTAATACATTCTCTAATCTTGATTATTTTCTTCCTTTTGCTAAATTTGTGTAGTTAATTCTTGTTTTGGGGTATAAAGTTCAATTGTTTGAAATCCTTTCTTTTTTATGTAGATGTTTATCACTACGAACTTCCCTCTTATTAGGGCTTTTGTGGGCATCTCATAAATTCTGGTATATAATGCTTTCATTTGTTTTAAGATATTTTGTGATTTCCTTTTAGTTTCTTCTTGGAGTTACTGGATATTCAAGTATTATTTAAATTCCAACTGTTTGTGAAAATACTAATTTTGCTTCTACCATTAGTCTTAGTTTTAATCCACTGGTATTTGGTATGATTTCAATCTTCAATTTGTTAGACTTATTTTGTGACCTAAAACGTGATCTACCCTGGGGGAGCACTGCGTCCATTTGAGTAGAACGTGTGTTCTGTTCCTGTTGTGACTATGGCTCTTGGAACCATTTGAGCTCTGGTTTTATTCAAGATCTCTGTTTTCCCATTGGTCTTCTGCCTGATGTCCTTTTATTTTATTTTATTTTGTTTTATTTTTTGTCTTTTTGAGACAGGGTCTCACTATGCTGTTCAGGCTGGCCTTGAGCTCACTTTGTAGCCCAGGCTGGCCTCAAACTCACAACAATCCTCCTGCCTCAGCCTCCTGAGTGCTGGAATTACAGGTGTGTGCCACCACATCTGGCTCTGAGGCCTATACTTTATTGACAAAAGATACTGAAATCCCCTGTATTATTGTGCTGCTTTCTATTTCTCCCTTTAGTCTTATGAATGTTTGCTTCATATATTTGTGAACTCAGCTGTTGGCATTCATATACATTTATAAACATTTTTATCTTCCTGATGAGTTGATCCTTTTATCATTATATCATGCTCTTGTTTGCTTTTGGGGGAATTTTTTCCCTTAAAAGTCACCTCTGCTCTCTTTTCACCATCATTTGCATGGAATATCTTTTTCTGTCTTTTCAGTTGTAGCGCATGTATGTAGTTTTGTTTAAAACTAGTCACTTGGATAGCACACAGTCGAATCTTTATAAGAAAAATGCACTCTGCCACTCCATCCTTTGATTGCGGAATTTCATCTACTTAAAGCAATGATTGCTAGGGAAGAAATTATTGTTTCCATTTTGCTAATTGTTTTCTGTCTATATTACAGGTTTTTTCTCTCTTGCTGTCCTCCTTTGTGTTTCAGTGATTTTTCCAGGGAGGCAGTGTGGTGATACGCTTGGATTCCTTTGAGAATCTTCTACAGTTATTTCACATGTAGCTACCGTGGGGCTAACAAAAACATTTTATAACAATCTACTTTAAAGCTCCTAACAACTTAACTTTAATGCCATACAAATGCTCTAGATTTTTACTATACACACATCCATTATATTGTTGATTTTGCAAACTGTATCTTCTCATATTGAATATCCATTAACCTACCTTCCAGTTTTTTATACTTTTGTCTTTTAACTTCTATACCAGAATTAAGTTATTTATACAGCATCATCGCCGTGTTACAATCTTCTTTATCTGTACACTTACCTGTATCAATGAGCTGTATACTTTCCTATGCATTCACGTTGATGTTTATCCTTTTTATTTCATCTCGAAAGACTCCACTTAGCATTTCTGTAAAGCAGGCTTAGTGGTTAGGAACTCCTTCAGCTTTTGTTTATCCCAGGGAGTCTTCATTTCGCCTACATTTTAAAGGATGGCTCTAGCAGACATAGTACCTCGGTTCACGGGTTTTCCTTTTAGCATGTTGAATATTCCGAGTTCACTGATGGTATTGTAGAACGCGATTAAACCCACTGCAGTCTCAAGGGAGTTTCCTTGCACAGAACAACCTTTTTTCTTCTTCCTACTTTCAGATCGCACCCTTGACTTTTGAGGGCTTGATGGCAATGTGCCTTCTCGCCAGTTTCTTTGGATTTCTCATGCTTGAGTGTCTACTGAGCTTCTTGAAGCAAGGATCTATTTCTTTCTCCAAGTTTAAGACGTTTTCAACAATTATTTTTTAAATAAACTTCTACCCCGTTCCCTGTTTCTTTTTCCTTTTAGAATTTCTATAATGCATTTAGGTCCTTTAGGTTTTCTTCATTTTTTTTTCTTTTTGTTCCTCTAGACAATTTCAAAAGAATTATCTTTGAGTTCACTGATTGCTCCTTTTATTTGATCAAGTCTACTACTGAACTCCTCTCGTAAATTTTTCAGTTCAGTTACTACATTCTAGCAGCTCCGGAGTTTCTGTTCTGCTCCTTTTTCTATTTTCTTTCTCACTGTTGGTTTCCTCATCTTGCTCATGGACTGAGTTCTTAAACTCATACAACATCTTGATGATAATTGTTTCGAATTCTATATCAAGTAACTCACAAACCGCCATGTCTGTAGAAAGAGTTTCTGGACATTGATCTAGTTCCTGTCTCTGGGCCCCATTTCCCTGCCTCTTGGCGAGTCTCATAGCCTGTGTTGGGATCTAGCCAGCTCCCTCCCCTTTGCACCCCAGTTTCATACATGGAAACCCCTTCACAAAGCAGCTCCATTGAGACCCTAGAGTCCTGTGACACCGCTGATGGGGGATGTGACTTCTCTGGGCCTGTATGTTTGGTCTCAAAATTCGAGGCTGGCCAGGCCTCCAGAAGCTAGTAATCCCTTGCTCTCTCC
>RJWT010038101.1:0-12929 GCA_004365215.1 Cuniculus paca
CCATGCACTAATTGCTTTATGTATTAATTTATTTACCTACTCTTATATATTCATTAGCCTATTCAATATTCACTTATTGAAGTATATATTTATTGACTCAATAATTCACAAGTTCTTTTATATAACTGCTTGTTCATTTACTTGCTAATTCATTCATGTAATTCATGTACTTGATAAGCATGCATGTGTTCATTTTTGCATATATGCAGCAATCATGTTTTCTTACATGGGATTGTTCTTGCATGTATCCATCCATGCATTCAATTATATCCAAATTCATTTATTCATCGATGTATCATCCAATAATCTGTTTATTTATGCACTTGCTCATTTAACTCTTCCTTTCTTTGAGACACAGGCTAAGCTTTATCATATACTTGGCAGAGGAAGAATGAGATACCCTCCTTACTGGAAACAGTTGAGGATAGAAGACATAGCTACAAGGATCCAAACTGTACTACAAAGGTGAAATCGAGGGATGCCACACAAGGGGGCAGAGGCATTTGAGGAGAAGTTGAAGGGAGAGCGGAGGGGTCCCCAGCAAAAGAGCACTGAACTTGAACTTGAATTCAGTCTTACAGATCACTGGCCTTAAACCTTGCTTTCTACTCAGTGTAGCTCTGCACTAGTTTATTATCTTCTAGGATTTCTTGTTTCCTTATCTGTAAAATGGGAGGAATCATGGTTAAGGCTCTGGGTGGTGGGGAAGCACTAAGCAAGGAGGTCACTGATGTCCGGAGCCTGCAGATTAAAAACAGCGTTCAGTATATGTTTATTTTCTTCTTCTTTGCCTTCTGAATTCCTTTTTGAATCCCACTGTCAGCAAGTTTACCTGTACCTTCTCAGGAGCAGGTGGAGAACCCAGAAAAGCAGCCCAACACCCAGGGAGTTGGCAGGGGCTGGGAGAGCCACAAGTTAATCTCCCAGAGACCTTGGAGGGCCCCTAAGAAAGGCTGAAGGAAGCTGTCAAACAGTCTTTCAGATGTAAAACCTGCCCAGTGAATGGGCCAAAGGAATCTATTACCATAGGATTTGCACAAACCCTCTTCACTGGGTGAAAGGGATGAAGGATTTTATTAAGAAACTAATGAGATAGGGGCTTGGGAGCCAGTAGAGGGGAGAGGATGGGTGGACCTGACAGGCAAGTGTGGGGTACACTTTCCCGCAGGTTCCCTTAGGGGAGGGGAGGGAGCCCCGTCCCTTGTGTTTGCCCTGAGGTGCACACCGTGTGCAGACACTGCACTCCAGCTCCTCACTGTGCCTCACAGGGGCCTCCTGATATTATACCAAATGAGGTTCAGCAGTTTGCTCAAGGTCACACAATTAATAAGTGGTCGAAGCAGAATTTAAATGCAGGTCCGACTGATTCCAGAACCTCTGCTTTGATCCACTGTCAGGTACTCTCTCACAAGGGTTTCTACCCTGTGTGCACATTTTTTAAAGGTCCACTTAATTAAGGTATGAAGGGTCATTGTCCAAAGATTTCCCATTGTCTTTTCTAACTGAAACTGGAAGAGTGCATATAGAAGTAAGTCAAATCTTCAAGGAAATACAGGACAATTTTTATTTTAGGATCATATACAATACATGTGCACCATATGTATTGTTTCCATTTGTTATTTTAATATGCTTTGAGCCATGAGGACATAAAAGCATGCCACCAAACACAAAAGGCTCCATAGTTTCCTATTCTGCTTCCAGGCAGGGGTCTGAGGCTTTTGCTTGTCTTGGCAGGATGAGTTTCTCAGCTTAGGCTTGCAGTAAGAAATTCAGAAAGTGACAGGTTCAGTGCTGGTATTCCAGATATGCAACTACAGGTGTGGCAGGAACACAAGAAATCAGGATGCTAGGCCAAAATCAGGCAGAGCCAGTGTTGAGACCCCCACCCCATTCAGATATTGTGGCCGTAACTCCCTATTCCTCACAATGTGACTGTCTTTGGAGATAGGACCTTTAAAGAGGTAGTTAAATTAAAATGAAGGCCCTGGGGTAGACCTGAATCAGGTCTGACCATGTCCTTACAAATACAGAGAATGGGGACACACAGGGACACCAGGGTCTCTTGTACAGAGGGATGACTGAAAATAAGCAGCAAGAAGACATCAATACATAAGCCAAGGAGAGAGGCCTCAGAGACAGCCAGCCCTGCTGGCACCTTGATTTTGGATTCCCAGCCTCCAGAACTGCTAGAAATGTCTTTTTTAGCTTCCCAGCCTATCGTGTTTGCTTTGGCTCTGGAGCTGACTAATTTAACCAGGGAGCACCGTTGGTAGCCAGGGCATCAGTGGGAGGACTTGGCAGGACTAAGAATAACAGCTATGCCCAATCAGGAGGGAATGAGTTCAATATTTTAATTTCTATTCTGGGGCATCCTGCTGAATCAGCCCTGAGCAAGTGTGACATCAATAAGAGGAAGGAGAGAGGGGAAGAACTCGTGCAGAAGAGACATTCCAGGGCAACGAGAGACCCAGTGTGGTATTGTGAGAGGCAGGTGTAGGAGGTGTGAACATAAGCTATCCCAAAGGGTTCCCCAGAGCTTGGATTACTTGTGGGAGGAAGCACAAAGACTTCTTGGCAAAAGTGGCAGGTTGCGAACGCTGGGTAGTTTTATTTCCTGAGCAATCCACTAAAACTATAGGAGAAGGAGTTTTGCTTGTTTGTTTCTAAAGTACAGGCTGATGAAGACAGGGAGAATGGGAACAGAGATAGCAATAGCATGTGAGCAACTGACAGCAGGTGACAAAGACAAGAAAGTCGATCCTGAGTCAGTGGTGGGGAAAGCTGAGAGCCCTCTCCATTTCCACGGTGGAATCTGCGAATGGCTCAGGAATCAGCAGCTCCAGGTGCCGAACTTCAGAAGCACAGGCTGGAGAGCAGTTAGATCACCAGAACCCCTTCCTGGCTTCACATTTTTGGGAGATTGCCCCACTCACCACACACACACAAACCGGTGGAAACTAGAGATTTATCTTCTGAAGAGGGGAGGGTAAGTGTTTAACAGAGTTCCTCTGGACTGAAGGGCACTGGGTGCAGTTGCAGTAGGGCATCGTTCTGAATACCAGGATGCAAAGCACAATCTGCACACAGTAAGCAGAGACCCGCCCTACTGTCAGATCCAAGCAGCAGGCTACATTAAATTCCTACTGCTGCTGTTACTAGCACCAGTTTGGTGGTTTAGAACAATACAACTTGGCCAGGTATGTGGCCCACGCCTGCAATCCCGGCACTCAAGAGGCTGAGGCAGGAGGATCCTTATAAGTTTGAGGCCAGCCTGGGGTACAAACTGCATAGTGAGACCCTGTCTCAAAAAGACAACAAACAAACAAACAACAATACTAATTTATTATCTTATAGTTCTGGAGATCAGAAATTCAAAATCAGTTTCAATGGGCTAAAATCAGGGCACTGGGAAAGGCTAGGTCCTTCTACTGCTCATGTAGGCTCCTCACATTCCTAGGCTCATGCTCCTTATTCCAACCTTTGTTTCTGTAGTTCCATCACCTTCTTTGACTGTGAACCTCTTACCTCATTTTTTACCAGGACCTTTGTGCCTTTGTGATTACAGTGGGTCCACCAGATGGTCCAAGAAAATCCAGCCATTTCAAAATCTGTAATTATTGTCAGTGGCAAAGTCTCTTTGTCATGTAAGACAATACATTCACAGGCTCTAAAGTTTAGGGTATGAACCTCTTTGGACACTCTAAGTCCACCCACCAGGGAGGGCACTGGAAGGTTCTTCGCTGGGAATCTGGTTAATCTGACTAGTTTCACGAAGAATGCCTAAATAGGACTATCAGTGGGGATTCCCAACAATTGATCCCTCCAGTTTTCTATGTCAACAATCACATGGAAAAGTCCTACCTGCAAACTCAACCAAGTTGCCATTTCCAGTATTAGAGGACAGCCACTAGCGTGGAAGACAGAGACTGAAACAGAGAAGGGGAGTTGGGCAAAGTAGAGTCCTTGCAGGGAGTAGAAAGTGTGAAAAGAAAAGCTTTTAGGGAGATAATACTCATGAGAAGGATTAGAGGATAAAATTGAGATCCTGTAGGAAATGAAGTAATAAATAAATGCAAAAGCTAAACCAAGGGAGTAAAAAGTATGAGGGAAAAATAAGTAGATCAGAAGAGGGATTTAGGAGACTCCATATCTAAATGGCAAGGGTTCCAGAAAGACCAGAAAATGAGTAAGGAAAAAAAATCAAATAAAATAATTCTAGAATGTTTCCCATCATTGAAGGGCCTGCACTTTGAGAGTTAGGTCCCACTGATTACCTAGATAAAAAGTATGTCCACCTAAGACACATCACTGAAATTTCACAACTCTGGGGACAAAGGAAAGATCAAAAAGCTGCCAGAGAGGAATAAGATTCAGATGAGAGGAGGAATCTGGATGAACTACTCAGTGGGAACACTGGATTGGATGACAATCGGTGATACTTTCAAACTTCCAAAGGAATTACTTCCAACTCAGAATTCTGGTATGATTGCAGAGTACTAAATTTTTGTGTATGCGATGCTTCTAAAAATTTCATTTTCTGTGTATTTGTTTCAAGAAGTAATTGGAGACTATCTCTCCTCCAAATAAGGAATTAAATCAGGAAAAATAACAATATGACAGCTGAAATAGGGGATGCAATAGGGAGCCAGGAAAAGGTGAATGAAGGCAGGCAGCAGTGTACCAGATGTAGAGGGCATCTGTCCAGGTGGGGAAGGGCAGTGGGGCTGAGGAGAGCCTTCCATACCCTGCTCTCAGCCCCATCCAGCAAGGGGTATATAAGGAGCTTTTGCGTCCAACCTGAAATGAGTCTAGTGTTGTTTTTCTTGTCAAAGATCCAGGCAACAATTTTGCAGGGCAAGTCTGCACCTCAGTAGGTAGACCCATTCTCTTAGCCCTTCTCTGCTCTTCAGTACCCTTTTTGCTAATCTGACTTCGTTTCCCCTTCTGATGTCCCATGCTCCACAAATTGCCTGGAAGCCTCCCCTTACTGCTGATCTTTGCCCTTGGGAAAGCTGGAGGCTCCTAGCCTTGCATGGGTAGCTCATTAGGAACTGTCATGTTGCTGCTTGGGTCTGAGGTTCGTTTGCTCAGGCTCATTTACCTACTTGCCAGGAGGGCACCCATCTCCCTGAAATCCTGAGATTATCCTCTTTGGCCAACACACACTGGGATGGGCACTCTGCATCCATCCTTGTGATGTGATTACCTTCTACATGGCAGTGTTCAAGTCTCCAGTCTGCATTGTCCAGGCCTATTCCCTTAAGCCCCTGATGCTGGTGCCAATAGACAGGTGAGGGGTGATAACACAGCCCAGGACAAGTCATGCCAGTTCTTCTTGGCACAGAACACCATTGCTTTTCAGTATTGCTATACTCTTGTTTTCATCTGCAAAACTAGAAACTAAGACCTGAAAATGAGATTAAGTGGGGGAAATAAAGAGATTTAGTCTGGATTTGCCTGGCCATACCTTCACCTTTTGCCATCCCCCTAAAAAGTACATTTCAACACAACAGAGCAAGAGTGGCAGTTATTATAGGAGTAATCTTGAAACTGAATTTAAAAAGTAAATTATTAGCAACATCAATCTGATGGTGTTATGAGTTATTGTTAGTAAGTGTTCCTTATGCACACTCCATTCTGACCACAATATACCAGTTTCTTGGGGGGACATTATTGGCAGGGGCTAAAACCTCTTCCCCTATTGCTCTATTCCATGGTGTTCCCAGAAAAACACCCAGCACTTGGAGAGAGGGTGGGGATGGTAGTGAGATTCAAAACTACTAGTGGAAATCACTTTCAAGGAACATTTACTGCACATCTGCTATATACCAGACGTTGAGCTTGAAGCTTTAAAATACTACATCTGATTAAACGATGAGATAGGAAAACTAAAGTTATTATTACAGAGTATAGCCACCAAAAACTATGATCATGGATGAGTTCCTCAGTCAGCCCTCCTTTTCTGCACCTGTAAAGTGGGGTAACATGTCCTAACCCAGTCAAATCTATAAAGGAGTGTACACTTAGCCCTGAATGAATTCTAAAATGTCCTCACAAGTATTACTGCTGAAATTATTATTATTCTTGGAACAACATTTCCCAGGTTTAAAAGCATTTCAAATACATTATGTAACTCCATCCTCTTAACATTCCATGGAGGTAGAGTAGGATTAGAACTTTTCAGACTTTTTTGGCAATGCCATCAGAAAGAGGAGTGTATGGTGTCAATTTACTATCACTGGAAGTTTGAACTAACCAGGAATGGGTTGAATTTTTCAGCATGAAATTTCTCTTTGAAAAAATGTTCTGTATTTTGGTACTGAGACATGAGTAGTGTTGATCTGTTCTCTTTTGCCAATTTGGGGCTCCCTACCAAGAACTGTGCTTTGTTTAGTATCCCCAGAGTCTCATCTAGGGCCTGGAAAAGAAGGACTCACTGACTGACTAATTGATTAGATGCATGGAAGAAGGTACAGGATATTGGCTTGATAGGTAGGAGGTTGAGATCATAAAGGTCTGTATTATGCTCTCTGAGTGCTAAATACAAGCTAAGAAATGCCCAGCATAAAAACTAGAATTGCAAACTAGGAAGATAATAGATTAAAATACATATGTAATTTTAAAATATGAACATATGTTCAATTATGATAAAAAATATCAAATAAGGAGCTTATGTCTATGTTGGTTTTTTGTGAGACAAGGTCTTGCTATGTAGTTCAGGTTAGCCTCAAACTCACAGTGATCCTCCTGCCTTGGCCTCCCAAGTGCTGGGATATGTTAATATTTTTGATTAGATTATATTTATCATTATGACTCTTGACACTTTAAAGAAAGTTTTTAACAGGAAAGAAATCCTGAGAATAAACTTCACAAATTAAACAATAAACATAAACAAAACTTTCCCTCTTTCTGAATTTGAATATCCTTCCTGCACAACCAAATAGAGAAATCAGCTGTTCCTAATTAAATGCTCAAGCCTGACATGACCAATAGGACCAACGTAGACTCACATTCTAAACTATGAATAACTAATGGCCATTTCATCTGATTGGCATTAGCAACCATAGAGCAAACAATAGCAGTATATCCTTACCCTAAATGCAACAGCTCTGAGCGGTTGGTAGATGTGAAGACTTATGAAGTCTTTTATGGTCTATATATTTCTTATCTACCAAATGGTTACATGTATAATTCAATTTTATGGGCAATTGGGGGTTAGCAATTTAACAAAATACTTCCTTCAGACCTCTAACCCAAGTTGTAAGGAAACAATGATGGACACGTCTCTGCCTTTCCAGTTGAGATGTAGAGATAATTCTGAGTGGTCTGGGGCCAGATCTGGTGACTATACTGAGCCAAGTAGGAGACAGTGACCTCTCTGTGACTTCGCCATGAGGAAGAGAAGCTGATCTGGAGGTTCCCATGGAGATTCCCATGAGAAGCACCAAAATGAATCCCTTGAAAGTTTCTCTCAAAGAAGAGACATGTGGAGTCTTGTGCAGTAGTAAAAGCCTGGGAATTTGGTTTGGGTTTGGAGAATTACACAAGTACTATCCACATTTGTTTAGCATTGAATACATGGGGTTGTCTACTGATCATATTCTATAAATTTTTAATACTCATTGCTAATCTCTTAAGACATCCGCATTATTACTGTCTTTTTGAGGATGAGAAGTTGTCTTAGGGTGCATGAGTTTCCCATTTTATAAGTCAGTGTATCATATTGTATGATAATAACATCTTTGATATTGATCCTATTTACAACCAAGGACCCTTTTCATTATTTTCCCCATAGGATCCAATTTTTTTCAAGACTTTGCCTACTTAACAAACAAGATTGGGAAGCTCATTAATAATAAGCTTATACAGTGGGTACTGGAGGCAGGCATACTGTCTTCAAGGCAAATTAGCCTGTGGAGTACAATCCTATTCCAACAGCAGAGATAATCCCAATAAAAATTCAAATTGTACTTACTATAATCACTTACTGGTAGCTTACTATGTGCCACATGCTTGATGTGCATTATGTAATTTAACCCTTACTGCAAAGTAGGAAAAATTGTCATTATTTATCCATTTCACAGATCAAGAAACTGAGGCAGTGGGAATTCAGTAGGTTGCCTAAGGTTACATGGTTAGTAAGTTTCAGAGGAAGGGCCCAAGTCAGGCCTGTCTGACACCACATCTGTAGCCCTTAACCACTCGATTCAACTGCCTCTCAATTCCAGTAGAATCATGTCCCTCACCTAAGGCTTAAATTGTAAACTCAAAGAAATTGCAGATAGTTGCCATTATATCCCAAACTCCCCTAAAGCTGAAGTTTAACAAGATGCTTACACTAAAACTGAGACCAAATATTGTGTAGGAAAACATTGATAAGTAGCCCACTTTGCGCCTGCTCGAGGCACACCTTGTTGGTAGCAAAGTGGGCTGAATTGCTGGTCTCTAAAATTCTGAGACAGGGTCATGCTCTGTAGTTCAGCCTGGCCTTGAACTCACTATGTAGCCTAGGCTGGTTTTGAACTCTCAGTGATCCTCCTGCCTTTACCTCTGGAGTGCTGCGTGCTGGGATTACAGGCATGTGCCACCATGCTCTGCTAAAATCTTTATGTTACATATTATTTTACTTTTACACTTTCCCTGCTCTTGCTTTGCTGAATGATTTTAATTGAGACTACTTCCATTAGTCTTCCCACTGGAGCTGTAGCAAATTTCCACACCTTTATAAAGACACAAAACAACATAAATTTCTCACTTTAGGATTCTGGAGATCATTAGGTCTCACTGGGGTAAAACCAAGGTGTGGGCGAGGTCTGGGTTACTTCTGGAAGTGCGAAGGGAGGATCCATTTCCTGTGTTCCCAGCTTGTGGAGGCTGCTGACATTCTTTGGCTGGTGCTTCCTTGTAGCTTCCAGGGCAGTAACTTGAGGTACTCTGCTCCCACCTCTGACTCTGACTCTCCTGCTCACCTCTTTCACTTACAACACCCTCGTGATCACATCCGGCCCACCTGGATAATCCAGATTAAATCTCTCCATCTCAGGATCCTTCATTTAATCACATCTGCAAAGTCTCCTTTGCCATGAAAGATAACACAGGAACAGGGCTGCAGGGCTGGGTATGAGGGCGGGATGTCTCGGGGGCCTTTTCTGCTTATCACACTGCTTAAATTAAATGCCTGCACGCTGGGATGCCATAGCAGTAAACATGTGTGCCATCTAAAAGCTCCTAAGTGACCTGTGCTCCCTTAGGTAGGGTCCTAAGGTCACTTTGTCAGTGGATCCTTTGGATCCTACATAGGGTTTGTATAGGTGCTCAATAAATATTGTTATATAAATAAACAAATGAGGGAATAAACAAGCATCTTTTTTTCTGTCTTGCTTGAGGTGGACTTTTCTTTCTTTTTAAAGAAATCTCAAAACTACACAGAATAATATAACAAATACCTGTTGACACACTGCCCGACATTGACTATGGTTAACATTGTGTTTTATTAGCATATTCTTTGTTTAGAAAATGAAATACTCCTTGTGAGATTGTATTTAAATCATATCAATCCATGAGTCAGTTTTTGACTCTGTTCTGCTCAGTTTTAGGCTCTTGTGAAACAGAAGTTCACAAAGGACTCATCATGTCTTTGTTTCTGCTAAAAATCTTTGGGGCCAGGAATAGCAATGGGCACATGTAATCTCAGCTACTAGAGGATGGCAAATTTAAGTCTAGCCTGGGCAACTTAGCAGGATCCTGTCTCAGGATAAAATTTTAAAAAAAGTGCTGGGGATGTGACTCAGTGCTAGGGTACTTAGCTCACATGCACAAGCCCCAGGACTGAAAAACAAAGCAAAGCAAAACAAAAACAAAACTAACTTCTTGTGTGGCCAGTACTCCCAGTTCCAAATAGAGTTTGGACAGATATGGTGGTCACTTAGCCCGGCCTTAAAAGAATCGCTGTGGCCTTGGGGATCTGGGAGGGAGCCACTGGACAGATTTGAGATCCAACCTGGGCCCAGGCATTCTGTGCCCAGGGACAAGACTTCCCTGAGAATACTCAGAACTTTGTATGTCTCTGTAGAGCTTGGCGAACACTTTGCCCTGATGTCCAACTCATTTATGAGAAAGGGGTGAAAGATCTTGGGTCCCACACAGGCAGGGTGCTGAGGCAAGCATGGCCTGTCTTGCAGAATTTCTCAGCACAAGAATTTCTCAGCTGCCTGAACAACAGGGCAGGCCCAGGCGGGCTCCATTTGCTCACAGCAAAGAGCACCTGGGGGAAAAAAGGACAGGGAGAAGAATGCTGCAGATGGTACACACTGAGAAAGGGCCATGCGCGATGAGCCAGGGGAGAGGTCTTTGTCTAGATTAAGAGAATTTCAGGGACACTCTCTAACGCTAAGGCCTTAGAGGCAGTCAACAATGGGGCCTGAGGAAGAAGAGTGGCCAAGCCAGATGTGTCTATGCAGCAGACAGGGGGGATTGGTCAAGCAAGAACCAGCCTGCCGGCCTCATTTACTCCCAGGCCCTCCAAACCTCTTCCAACCCTGAGACCAGCTTCCCGAGGTGGGGCTACCCTGACCAGTCCCCAGCCATGGGAGGGAAGAAGGTTCACTTTAAATGAAGTGAGATGTTGTAACAAGGAGATTGTTGTGCTGATTACCGAACTGAGCCTTTTTCTTCAGTGGAAGTGACTGGAGGACTTTTTGTTCCCCTGAGGGAAGGGGTCCTATATGTGAGAGGACCGGACAGATCCAGCCACACAGAGCACATTAATAAAGCTGGTTTTGGATCCTATACTGCTATGGTGCTATGGCTCAGAAGCTATAATGCTATGGTTGTGCATTCGAAACCACAGAACAGAGATGGTCTTCTTCCCACACTCCTGAGGGTCTCCATACTGCCTCCCCCATGAGTTCCCTCAGAATCCTCAGAAGGAACGTGGGTTTCCACTTTCTCTTTCTTACCATGTCTGCAGCTTAAGAACGGGTCCTCACTCGTCTGTGATCTTTTCACCTTTGCTTTCACTCTGACTAAGTGATCGTAACAGTGTGAGCATTAGGGCAGCTGGGAGAGGCTCAGCCATGCATGCAAAAGATAGCCTTCTGGTTAGATCCTGAGAATGCCTTAAAAACATCCCTCATTCATGAGCTTTGCTGACCACAGTATCTGGGAACTGGCCGGAAAACTGTCCTGATTGCCTTTCAAACATGCTGAAGATAACAGCGCCTAAAGGAAAATAAAAGCGAACTTCACCTTCTTCTGGGACAGACTCTGATACATGGGGTATGTGTCTGTGGCTGGAGAAGTCAGGGGATCATAGGAAGTGAGAGACAAGAGGAGGGAGAAGGTATTGAGTTTGATCCTTTAAATTAAGGAGGCCTAGGAATATCAGGAATAGGGCAAGGTCACCGATAGAAAGAGGAGAGCCTGTGCTTAAATCCAGGTCTGTCTGGAGGCAATCTGCAGCCTTTCCTTCACTCAGCGGGATTAGTTGCTTTTCCAAGGTTGCTCAGCAAGTGACTGGCAGGGCCCACAAACCTGATCTGCCCACACTTCTGTGTGCAGAGGTGAAGCCACACATCTCCTCACAGGAGAGGGTGAAGCTCCGGCTCCAGGGGATGGGTGGGTTTTAACACTTTACACTTCGCTACTCCATTCCCTGCCAACCTGTCCATTTGAGTTGCCCAGTGCCAATAGGTGTCTGAATGATCACCTTGGGCATGAGCTCACCCTCCCTATTGCAGTCGGATTGCTTTTTCTTTTCTTCTTCCTTCCTCCCTCCCTCTTTCTTTTCCTTCCATCGTTTGCATTTGTATTAGGTTTTATATTGAGCAATCAACAGTTGTTTTGGTTACTTTTCCTTCATTGCTGAGACAAACACCTGACACCAAAGTTAAAGCAAGGAAAGGTTTATTTAGCTCACAGTTTCTGGAGATTTCCGTCCATAATCAGCTGACTCCAAGGAAGGGTGGCATGGCACAGGGACAGCACTTCAAGGCAGCAGCCAGAGCAAAAGAGCAAACAAGCCTCTTCTCTACCCTCAAGTTATACACCAGCCACCCCCTCCACCAAAACCTTCAGGGTGGGTGTAACACTCACAAAATATCCTTGCTTTCCTTTGCACAGGATGAGGATATTTACAAAGTAAGAACCCTGGCCCCCTGCTGAGTCTCTCAGTTAAACTTCTAAACTTCTCAAGTTGACACAATGTATTAACCATAAGAACCGTTTACTATAGGAGGCAGGATAGTATAGTGAAAAGAACGTGAAGTGCAATGATAACACACTGTAGCAGTACACAGCATGGAAGCCAACACTTACACAACACTTGCTGTGCAGCAGGCATTGCTCTAAGAACTTTACATACCCGCTAAGGACCGAATCCCTCTCCACCCATTCATAATCCCTAAGGTGATGGTATTCGGAGATGGACCTTTGGAAGGTACTTAGAGTAGATGAAGTCGTGAGTGTGGGGCCCTTATGATGGGATTAGTGGTGTTATACGTGGAGGGAGGAGGGGGAGAGAGGAACAGAGAGAGAAAGAGCACAAGACTGATTCTCTTTCCACATGTGAAGGTAGAGCAAGAAGGTAGCCATCTGCAACTCAAGAAGTGAGCCCCCACTAGAAACTGAATAGGTTAACACCTTGATCTTGGAGTTCTAGCTTCCAGAATTATGAGAAATAAATTTTATTATTTAAGCCACCCAGTTGATGATAGCGGCCAAAGCAGACTAATACAAACATAGAAATTCATTTAATCTTCTACCAAAAGTATTTGTAAGTGTAGTCATTGTCCTCCTACAAATGAAGGACAACAAGTGCTATATGAGGCACTGAGACAGTCATAGGGGTACAAAGACTAAAGTTTTTGCCTTCCAAGAAAGCATTCAGCCCAGGCTGGGTCAGTGCAGCCTGACCCTAAGGCCCATACCCT